>CAEFZY010052774.1:0-59209 GCA_903066815.1 Brachyrhaphis roseni
GAGCTCTGCGGTTCCTCCTATCAGTCTGTAGTTTCTCATATTGAGGTCATTAAACCAAATTTCAGATCTTCCATAACCTGCTGGCCTCAGGTTTGCAACCAGCTTCTGCCTGAGAAGCCAGTAACCTGCTCTCAGTGTCAGAATCTCACTGGGGAAGAAACTGCATTAGGTTTTCTATCACTTTATTATTTCTGCTATAACTGATGTATATATGCATATAAAATAAGTCAATAGGGTTTAATTTACAATTTTTATGTCTTCGTGTCATGAGGTAGCTCTCAGCCGGTTGGTGAGAGAAAAAGTAGATCTTGGTCTCAAAAAGTATGAGCACCCCTGATTTAGTGCATTTACATGTTTGTGTACTCAACGTCCTCTGTTCTCACAGTGAAGATGACTTCTGGTCAACCCTGTTTGTTTTTTACGAGCCTTTTGTTCAGACACTGCGTGTTTATACCAGGGATTAGCTGCTGGCTTCTGGTAGGTCTGATGTACCGAGCAACCCGAGCTGAGAAGGAGGAGACACGGAACTGGCACGGGACTGTGCACCTGCTACTGCAATACAACATATCACCACATGGTGGGACTGTTTGCCTATCATTTGATTTGTAGGTTACCTGCATTCTTCCTGATGGATTCCTACGTGCAAATACAGGCTAGTGGTGACAGGCCGACCATTAGCTGCGCTATATTTCACGCAAATTAGGATGTATAAAGGAAAGGTGCGCAGCCATGTGCGTGCGCACGGCTTTATGCGTCCGGATTGTTTTGTGCGCCGCACTTTTCTAAATTTGTCCGTACGCAAAGTTTTAGTGTGAAAACTGCACTCAAACATAAGGCCCCGGGTTTGAGCATTTCTGAATAAATCTGAAAATGGCTGCCCAGACATCTCCCATCAAATCTGATGGAGTTTGAAAAGTACTGCAAAGAAATTTGCCAAACTGCCTAAAGACAGATGAGCCAAGCTTGTGGCAAAATATTCAAAGACTGAAGGTTGTAATTGCTGCCAAAGGTGGATCAACAAAGCTCTTAATAGTTATGTAAATATGTTTTTTCAGTTTTCCATTGTAATAAATTTTCAGAAATAAATAATGAACTGTCAGGAAAGAGAATCAGAATTTGAAATAAGGCTGTAGCACTGTGAATACTTTTCAGATGCACTATAAAGGCTTGAAATATTTCACTCTACATTCAATGCAAGTTTCACTAATAGTGACTCTATAGAAACTTGTAAAACTACTTTAAATAATTAACTATGCTACTGAACGGTTTGACAAGGATAGAATGTATGTGTGACTGAATTGATTTTTTGTAAAATGCCTAACGTTAAGTGGCACTATATAAATAAACTGAATTGAATTTCTGAAAGAAAGATATTTAACTTTTTCACAACATTCTTCTTTAAATGTACATGTAAATGCAGTGTTCAGCTTACAAGCAACATATACACAATTTTCAAATGGGTTAACTTAAAAAGAAAACTACAGAACCACAAGTTAGGTTTGTTGGGACAAAAACAGAACTCTACTGAAGATATTTCTGCTGCAGCTTGAGGTAGTAATTTTAATGAAATTAAAATGTTTGTTAAAAATAAAAAATATCTAAGAATTCCACTATAATTGAGCCATGTTGGCACACTATCATTACAAAGTACCAGTTAAAAGTTTGGGTACACCTCCCATAGCTTCTGGAAAGCTGTCAGTGGATGTTTTTGTGACACTGATGAAGAAAATCAGCAGTAAAGAAAAAGATTGTTGGATTGCAAACTGGAAAAAAAAAAAAAAAAAAAAAAAACACCAGACAAATGTTTACCATGCTTGGATCCTTTGAAGAAAAACATTAGTGAAAGAAATATGTGAAAGTAAAAAGTGCAGATAAAAGAACAGTTCACTAAAAGTTATTTGGAAGTCTTTTTGTTCATCCACACAATCTCCATGTAGAAAATAACTAAAATACAGAACACAATTTATCAGGAGGTGTGAGCCTTTTTTTTTTTTTTTAACAAGTACTCTACATATATTTCCATTGTCCATAACAGAAACATTATACATCAAAATATGATAAGGCAGAGGTAGTCTCATAGACTTTCACATACATGTACACACATATGTGTGTATAAACATAGTCACAGTATTCACTCTAATGTAAGGTTTAACAAATTAGAAGATAAATGGGAAGCTGCTCTGGTTCCTATAAGGTCCTACATATTAATAATAATAATAAAAATAATTAGTCAACCTCAGATGAACAAGATTATTTAAATAAATCCAAAACTCAGAAGCAGTGGATAGTAAACGTCACTGTATCCATGGGAGTTAAGAAGCAGCGAGTTGCTCCTGACAAGATGGATTTATTCACCAAGTCATCATCGACATGAGAACCTCAAGGAAAGTAGCTGTTTTGGCATTTTGCTGGTACAGTGGATACGTGTGAAGGACATAACCCAAATGAAGCAACAGTTACTGCCAGCAATCAGGGATTGTCCATTAGCTGACGTTAAGTTTGTAATCTAGAGGCAACTAAGTACGTAAGGAGCAACTACACATCCACATGTGTTTGATACATCCTCTTTTAACTACCGTAAGTGCTTTAATCTAGTCAGCATTACACACTCTCACAACAGTAGCAGATTAAGATTCTGGGGCAACACTATGAAAATTAGAATAAGTTTCATAAAGTTTCTTTAAAAAAAAAAAAAAAAAACTCCACAGAATTAATACTAGGGAGAAAAATCTACCAACCCCTCAAGGCATCAATTTTTCAATTTCACCTAATTTTTCCCACACAAAGCTGAAAGGAACTCATAACAGTTCCTTAATATATTTTAATTCCCTGGAGCAGGAAAACATGGACTCTGTATGTAAGATATCCGCTTCCTTCTGCCTTTCTAGACATTTTGTAGCAAAACAGTTGGTCAATATGAAACATATGACAAAAAAAATCAAATTGGAGAAGTGCCAGCAAATGTCTTTAAATTAGACTTCAGCATTACTTTAGAGTAACATATGTAC
The DNA here is from genome assembly GCA_903066815.1 of Brachyrhaphis roseni. Taxonomy (NCBI): domain Eukaryota; kingdom Metazoa; phylum Chordata; class Actinopteri; order Cyprinodontiformes; family Poeciliidae; genus Brachyrhaphis; species Brachyrhaphis roseni. The sequence goes on from CAEFZY010052774.1 coordinate 3,009, forward strand.
AGCAGGTCAGTGGTTTCTAGGATAAAATGCAATGACTAAGAGACCCTTAGATCGCCATCAGAGGTGAACGATCACACATTCATACATCTGCATGGACTGCCTTGTGCAGGAAAACATGCTAATAAATTCTGGGCACATCCCGTTAGACCAGTGGACTCAAGCGGCAGTCCTAAAGCACCAGAGTCCTGCAACTTTTAGATGTGTCCCTTCTCCTACACACTTGAATTAAATGGCAAAACTGCCGTCCTAGCATGCAGTCAAGCTCTACAGAGTTCTGCTCAGGAGTGCTGAAACACAGCACTGTGTTTCAGCACAGCACAGTTGCAGGACTGTGCAGGACACAGTCCTGCAACCAAAAGTTGCAGGACACTGGCCCTTAAGGACATGAACTTGAGACCACTAGTTTAGACTGCCTGCTGTCCATAAGCTTATATTTTAATTTTTAAAAGTTCTTCTCCTTTAACATGTTTTTCTAGATTGATATGGTAGAAGATATCTTGCAACCAATGTGCTTAATGAAGACATCGTTTCCGAACAAGTGGAGTTTTTGACACTATTTAGTTCACTTCATTGCAAATCAGAAACTTTGGTAAATCCCCATTTGATGTGACAAATGCTTCCAGATATTTTCAGCAACTTAACACAATATTACCACAGCTTCCTAAATCCACATTAAAGCAGCAGATAAGAAACATCCTAAGAAAATTCCATCAACACTTTTGTCAGAAAGGCACAGATGATCAGAAAATAAAGGAAGCTCTTCTAGATATATACATCTAGAAAAGGTGACTCTTTTTTTTTTTTTAGAGGTTACATATCTGCATTCAAACATTAATACATTTTCCATGTTAAAAGTGGAGGAATTTTGAGGGTTGGGAAGGTAGTGAATCTCAGCTGAATTTTTTAAAACATTCAAATCATTTCAGTTATGAGGTAATACTAATGAGGTGACTTGTTGCTTGGATGCTCGTTTTCAAATAAAATGCACAACAATATATACAACAAGTGCATATGACAATACTTCAGGAAAAGAGCTGTTTACTGCTGAAAAGCATGGTAATAGTGAGGTAGGGAGCTGGAATTGCTTACAGCAGGACTATATGACTGAGGTAGCTGGCTGTGGTTAAAAACTCCTGAGCCTTGTGGTGCATGAGCCTGGGGGGGCTGGAAAAAAGTGAAAGGCCCTGGTGCTTGGGAGGAGAACCCAGATGAAGAAGATGGAGAAGAAGTGGGGGAGGAAGATGGTGGATAACTCATCACTAACCCCATGTGAGGGTTATAAGGCGGCAGGCTGAAAGGCAAAAAGCTAAGCAGCGACCCAAGGTCCACGTTAGTGTTGCATGGCAAATCATTAGAGAGAGCAGGGGTCCTAGGTAATGCATGCGTGTCCCCACCGACATCCAGCCCGTCACCCAAAATTTGCTTCTGGGGTGAAGCAGAAATGGAGGAATTCATGGTGCTTAGTTGAGGTGATGGGTTACTCTGAAAGTCCACCAGGAAGCTCTCCATGTCAGAGCGCGGATATGAGGAAGGCGCGTACTGATACTGTGACATGTTACCATAGGGTTGCTGCTGTGATGCTGCTGGTGGCTGAAGACCATGGCGAAGTGAGTGGGAAGAATGTGTAGTCAGATGATGTCCTACACCCATGCTTGAGGACAAGGACCCTTGGACGAGTCCATGAGGATGCCCCACAGCAGGGATTAGATTTGTCAAGGTGTAGGAAGTGCTCATTTCCCTGGTAAAAGCTTCAGAGGTATCCTTACAGGCAGAACTTATCATAGAAGACTCTGGACTGGGCTCTTCTTTGACTGGACAGGGGTTGGTTGAGGTCTGAGGAGCTACATGAGTGCTGGGAGTAGATGGTGGCATCAAACCAGACTCCTGTGCATGGCTCTTTTTCAAATGGCGGGTCAGGTGGTCTCTGCGGCCAAATCGTTGTGCGCAGCATGGGCACAGGAAGTCACGGCGACCGGTATGCACCACAGCATGACGGCGTACGTCCTTGCGGGTATAAAACCGCCGGTCGCATCGTTCACATGAGTACTTCCTCTCTCTCAATGGCACATTAGGGCTTCCCTCTGTTGAGAGAGGTGTGTCACTGTGTTCACCCAGGTTCTCCAGCATAGCTGCAGACTCCTTCATGCATTGCTGGCCCGCCGTAGTGCTGTGGAAGGCAACCAGGTGGCGTTTGTAACCCAACTGAGTGTTGTACTGTTTTCCACATTCCTGGCATTGGAAAAGCTGCCTATTGGCCGGGAGGTCCTCATAAACATGCCCTTTGAGATTATCCTGGTGAAACATGGTCTAATTACATGGAAATTGGTGGCTCCGCAGCTGCGCAGGACGCTGACCAAGAGCCTAAGCAGATACAAACAAGAGTCATGAGGAGAAATAACCATTAGTCACTAGTATTGTGGTTATTCTCTTAACTCCAGAATGAATAAGTATTGGTAGGAACCATTTTTTTTTTAAAGTTTGCTGTTCTTCTGCAGGAATGCAAAAATGATCTGATTACTGTTGATGGGGAAAGTCCAGAATTTTAATTGTGCTAAAGACGATGCCATAGCAACCGCAGAAGGGCTGCAGTCATGAGACGTTTTCAGAGGATGGCTCAGTTTAGTGTTTTTTGAGAAGGGCAGTTGTGCTGGCCTCCAGTCTATTTTAGGATCGAAACGATCTAACAACAGACAGCGCCAGCTCCCAAATCACCTGGGTAGTCCACCGTCATTACAAACCTGAAAAGTGAACACAAAAAGACGAACAACGTCACTAAATGTTAAAATCACCAGTAAATGGACCAACAAAAGATAAGACAAGTAGAACTATAAATCACTACAGAATCATGGAACCAGTAGAATCAGTTAACTTAATTTGAGACGCACATGCAATATATATCTATATGCATTTATACACACATTTAAAAATGCTCAACACCTAAATATCATGGACATTTCCATCAAAGTAATACCTGTCAGTGTTTTGATTCTTAGCTTTCATGTTCCTGCAACTGCAACCGCACTCTGGGACGCTGCAGGATATTATCGGAGGGGATGCAAACTCCCCCATTTGCATTGCTTTATAGACAATGAGCAAAGCTTGTTTCAGTTTTTTCCTAAAGGAATTTCAGTTTTTGCATGGCTGACCCCTTTATTCTGTTTGTGTGTACAGGAGCACATCGGGTACGGAAGCTGCAGCGGCCAAAACACTACTTTATATCACAAAGCTAATTCTGTAAAATTCATTCCAGTTCAGTCTGTGGACCAGCTCACCAGCTCCTTTTTTTGTTTTAAAAACTCAACAGGCACAAAATGGAAGAGCTACTAAAGCCACAATAGCAGCATTAAATTAAATCTCCTGTTTGTTGAGCATCTCCACGCGCAGTGCAGAGGATTTAACTCATCATGAAGAGCCGGTCCAAGGCTGTATGAGGCCTTGAGCAGAATTTGATTTAGAAGCCCCTCTTCCTGCTAAGAACATCAGCACCACTAATAGCATTTCAACATAGATTTAGTCAAATCTGATAGAAGGTTCTCTAGTTTAATTGGCCAACCTGAAAAGCAATCAATGACAATTGTAGTTTACTGAGACACATTTGTAATCAAACAGAGTTCAATCTCAAAGATTAATCTCAGATCAGATTGTAGCTGTGGTAGCTAACAAAACTACATTATGTAACAATAAACAAACAAATACTTTAAATTGTTTAAACTGTGCGCCCTGAATCTATAACCTATGAAAGCTTAACTTTTTGAATGGAATTATGGGAATTAAACAACTTTTGAATTATATTCTAACTTTCCCGTTAGAAAATAACTTTCTAACATATATATACTGCTGCGCTGTTATATTACTATTCCGGCGATTTTGTAATATACGGTTGAACTAAAGTGTATGTTGTGTGTATTGTCTAAAGCTACTGGGACCTTGAATTTCCCCTTGGGGATCAATAAAGTATCTCTCTCTCTCTCTCTATCTATCTATCTATCTATCTTTTGGAAAGTGCCTGGTGAGATCGGTTGTATTTCACCGACATTCAGATCTATTTGTGTCAACTTGTGGGGATTGGGCCAAAAATCCCCAGGATATATAAACTTTTGGTTATTTGGGAAGTTCCTGTGGTCATTATGATTTTAAGAATAGTAAATAAAGTTGTTTAACAGTAAATGGCTTCACTCAACCACTAACCATGAGCGAAAAGTACGTTTTTATGTTATTCATTTCTGATCTTCTACAACCATAAACCACTCAGACCTTTAAGATCATCAGAATCAAACCTATTAACTGTACCGAGAGTCAGAACTAAACATGGTGAAGCAGCTTTTAGTTTTTATGCTCCAACACTCTGGAATAAGCTTCCTGCTCATTGTAGGACTGCCCCGACCTTGAGTTTGTTTAAAACAAGGTTAAAAACCTTCTTATTTGAAGTTGCCTATGCTTACATTTTTTATTCTACTCATTCACTATATTTAAATTTTAATGTTTACTTTGTCTATTTTTAATCTCCTTGATCTTTTATTACTATCTTCTTGTTGTACGTTGTTTTTAGCCTTCTTGAACAAGCACTTTGAATTGTCTTTGGCTGAAAGGTGCTATATAAATAGAGTTGCCTTGCCAAGTTGCCTTCATGTCCTTTAGAAAAATGGCCAAAAAAGGATAGTAAATAAATAAATCAACAATTTTACCAGACTGTGTACACTTATGATCACAGCTGTGAGTGACGTAAGAACAGTAGCAAACCTTTAGTCCCTGAAGAGTTTTCATTAGACAAAGTAAGACCATTCAAAGCTTGTTATGAAAGTGATGCGCTGCTTGGCCGAACCGATGACTGTGAAGCCCAGTCCCAGGCTAAACTTCACAGCTAGCCTGCTTGCGGAAACTAACTTTGCGCAAACATATTTCTAACTCGTCTGACTGGAGGTAACGATTCAGGTTTCTCTCCAGGTCTTTCCAAAGAGCAGCCAGCGTGTCGTTGACAAGCGGAAGACCTTTTGTCCAGAGCAGGAGGATTATTCATAAACAAAAGATGAGAACGCTTGAAAACTTCTGTCGAAGGTTGTTGTGACTTCAATTATCCAGTTTTCTTGCAGGAAACGGGCCAGACGAACAGCTCTGGTTCTCTAGGCAGACGGAAACACGACGGTACTCACCGGGTGCATGTCTTTCCAGCTTTCTGCCCCGTTTTGCGCCTCACGACGACATAGTGGGAAAAGTTTGAGGGCTGTTTGTTGGAGTTTGGGCCTGGACAGAGGGGCACCGCGCTGGAACCCAGGCATTCTGGGAGAGTGACGTCACATCGGGGAGGGAGACCTTCCTGCAGCTATTAAACAAGAGAAAATATTCAGCTGCTCCTGTTCGGTCTTCTTTACCATACCATACCGACTTTATTTATAAAGCACTTCATACACCAAGTCTTTATTAAAGGACAAAGTACAACAAGTGTACAAAGAACAGAATGCGATGTTATAGTAGTCACAACATCATGTACATTAACTAAATGTAGAAAATACACTCATTGTACGTTATAATTGACTTACAGTTTTTTAATTGAGATAGTAACTGAAAGTAGTTGAATAGATAGAAATGTAAAAGTCACAAAGCAAGGCATTTTCCTATTGAATTTACACTTGTGAATAAAAAAAAATCTTGTCTAAAAATATAATCAAATTAATAAAAAAAAAATAAATTAATCATTTCTTGAATAGTTGCTAAAGCCAAGGGCAATGCCATCCCAATATAAAACAAACACATTTTTTATACTATCGATTATAAACCGACAGACTTCTCCCCAAAACGTGAGCAATTTCAGGGTGGGAATTAATATCTTTTTAATAATATTAATATCTTTTTTGAATTTTTACCATATGATTAGCTGGATAATTTTGTAAGAGTTCTCTGGCCTATTTTTTACGCAGTCAGAGTGATGACAAATGTTAACTTCAAATTGCAAATCCCTTAAAGAGAAGCAGTGTAAATGTGCTTATAAATCCTTAAGTCTTTGGAGCTAACAATGTTTGAAAATCAATCTAGCTTGTTAATGTTTGTGTGAGGTTCAGCTAGAACTGCGCATGAAAACGACCCTTTAATAATCAGACTAACACAAAAAAAGATAGTAAAAGCTGTCAGATGACTTTATTACCCTGTAAAAAAATAACTCAAAAATTCTGTAAAAAAAATAGTTTGGACTAGAAATAAGACAAAATATTCTTGGTAAAATTTTATAATCATTGGCCAACTCTTACACTACTTCATCATACCTTGTTGCAGAGATTAAACGTTCAAACACTCAGTTCCTAACCCCTTAAATTGACCTAAGGTACATTTACTGTCTACAAAGTAGAAGAAATGTGAACTAGCTTACCAAATAACTCATAGAGAAGAGCTGATACTTCATTTGTGAACAGCAGAGCTCTGTTTCTCATGTAGTGGAACATCTTTGTATGTAATTGCCCAGTAGAAATTATGCTGGCTAATGAATCAGTAAAGTTAATCATAGCCAAAAACAAAGATATTGTCACACAGCAATGTGAAAATGCTGATGACTCTATTTGCATGGTTACAACAAATGAGCACAAGACGCCAAGTGACTGATGATTCACATTTTTATTGCATATTCTCTTTATGATTATAATTTGTCACTGTCCTGTGCGGCAGGTCAGTTACTTTGCTTTGGTGCTGAAAAATTTGTTCCTAAAAAAATTGTTTAGCACAAACACATGGAGCATCCTTTGGATATGCTGGGATCCTGCCATCACATTAAAAAACCAAATTCATTTTGGTCATTTAAATAATTTGAAATTGACGTAAGCAGTCATAAACAAATAGCAAGCAAATAAACATAAAGTGATCATTCAAAAAAAATATTATATTACTTAAAATGGCCTTGAGAGAAAGGACTGTACCCTCACTTATTATTTTCTGGTTCAACTTTTTAAAGCACTCAGCACAGATGTATGGAAGCCCATTTCCACCAAACTTATGAAAAAATAAACGCCTACCTCATAATTATGCCTTAACTCTCTCATATTTATGAGATCTCATTATTATGAGATAACAAACTCATAACTGTGAGGTAGTATCTCATTATTATGAGCAAAGTCATAACTATGAGACAGTAAGTCACAATTTTGAGATAGTATCTCCTTATCATGAGATTGTAATTATGTCATACTATCTCAATCATCTTTCCAATTATTATAAATTACCTAATTTCCAATTGCCTACTGTTCATTAATTATCTACACGCCCCAGAATTAATTTGTCCCAAATGTATTTCTGTTTTCTATCTAAATGCTGCCATGCAATTCACATTTAAATCTGTTACTAAATTGTAAACCGTATTTTATAGAATAAGCAGCCTCCATTGCTTTGTTATCATAAAGTGCAGCAGTATAAACAGCCTATTTCCTGGAGGGGGGATTGGTTTTGTTGCATTCCTGCGGAGGATTTGACCTCTGAACTTAGCTTGTCCTGCAACAGCACGGCTGCTAGCACTGTAGCTCTGCCTCGACAGGAAGATGAGTTTGTAGTGCTGGTTTAATCTCAGCAGCAGACACACCAGCAGCCACTGCACAATAGCGTTGCCTTGCGTCGAAAAGAGCCTATTCTTCGACTGTACTTAGCCGCTGCTGAACAGCTCAGTTGCGATTGCTTTCAGGTTGCTTAGTAGCCACCCAGCAGAGGCGAGCGGTAAAGAAATGAAGGACAAGCAAAAGAGAAAGAAGGAGCGGACCTGGGCTGAAGCAGCTCGAATGGTAAGAAATAAGACTTGATTTGCATGTAGACCATGGATGTTTTAGAAGAGAAACGATTTTAATCCAGACGTGTTGCTGCCTGTGGACATTCCACTCACGACCACAGCCTAGCTCTGGTGTTTAGTTAGCCAACCATTAGCAGCTAGCAGCTTAATCATATTAATGCGAGAATTAATTTTGCCGACAAAATACTTTGTGTTTAGCATGGACGGTACTTCACTTTTACGATTGTTGTTTGCGTAAAACGTGTCTTGTGAAATGTGTTAAAATGCGACACAGTGAAGCCCCTGAAGCTGGGTAACAAAATAGCCGCTTCTTATTCAGGTCTTTGTTTGCTAGGCAGCTAGTTAGCTAGCTGGTTAGCCAGTAGCTCGACGCTTTTCAGCATCTGAACAGCCTCAATGCGCAAATACAGCACAAACTGGCACACAACGCGACTAAAATACAAGGCAATTTGTATGTAACATATATTTAGGGGTGTATGGAAAGCAAAAGATTTTTTTGGAAATAACATTTTGAAGGCAAAGCTATTTTAACATGATCAAGGTTAACGTCTTCAAGTGTGTTGAGAATTTACTCTTGTTGTTCATAGTGCAGATTCAATGTAACCTTCGTGTAAAGCAACACCCAATTAAAATAAAAAAAAGCAAAGCAGTTTGCAGGAGGTGCATCAATGTTTGTAATTGAAGTTTTTCAGTTGCCAGAGACATGAGTACCAACACAGCAGGTTTGTGGTCAGGTTAAGGCCTGTCTTAGTTTAGTCTGTTTGCAGAATTAATATTGCCATTGGCTGGGTTTTATTTAAAGTAACAGGCACCACACATGCTCTTGTAGACATTTTCTAAATAGTGACATGTTTTCAAATACATAGATAAATATAAGTCTTCACTTTATGGTCTTCAAATTATTCTTTGATTACAAATGAGGGTGCAGTTTTCTGGCCGATTGCCAATGACCAATCTTTAAAAAGATGTTGATTATGATTTTGACTGTTTCCCATTTGTTTTGTCTGAAACGTCCTAAATGTAGCAACCAATTTGCTAACAGTGGGGTAACTACTGCTAACTGCAAATGTGCAGACATGACCTGGTGGGTGGGTCTGTCGGTCAAACTTCTCTCATGGGAGAGCAGAAGAGGAAAGTGGTTAATTTTTAGGTGTTTGCTGAGGTAGGTGAGATCAGAATCACATGCAAGTATCGTCTGATTACTGATCTCCCAAAATTAATTAAATCTGCACAGTTGCCAGAGACATAAGTACAAACACAGTAGATGTGTGGTCAGGTTAAGGCCACACCTCTGCACCTCTGAATTTTTGTAAATCGGCGCAAATCAGAGCCAAGCTTCACACAAACTGGACGATTTGGAAGGTGCTCTTGCAGAGCCGGTCCCCTCGCAGTGTCATTTATATAAACCCTCTATGAAGGTTAATTTTATGAGAATATAGCTCCAACGATCGCCTTGACTATAAATGCCATACCGCTGTCTTGGCTCACGCTCGCACAACGCAAACTTTCAAAAGCGTGACTATAACTCGGCCATTAGCGGGGAAACACACTGGCGATGTTGGTTTTTCAAATAAAGTAAATTTAACATTTCATGACATTTAAAATCATGTCAAACTCTGATGATCGCTAGTATAAGTGTGCAAATATAGAGCATACATATGTATATCTTGTATGCTTCGCATTGTTTTAACATAAATGATAACAAACATAATTCTGAAAGTTTGGGGCTTTTATTTGTGCTGTGACTGTGAATTACACCTACTGAGCACAAAGTATAGAATTGGATTGAATAGATCAACCCTTATGGATCGGACACATTGCCACCGATACCCAATGTAAAATTTTTTGTGCAGATATTGATATCTGCACAAAATATCAATATTTTGTACAGAGATTGATACATCTCTAACCCCAAGCCAAGCGCAGCCCCTCACCTGGCAACCCAAGTGGAGCTCCACCCACATCATTACAAGAGATGCAGTTTGTTCTGCCGTGGATTTATGCTGCACAGTGGCTGACGAAAAAGGAAAATGTTTTGTTTTCGCCTGCAATATAAAGCATTTCTCTATGCATGTTGTCCCATTTACAGAGAACAGAGTTGCGTGGCTTCATTTTATTTTTGCTTGTAATGTTCCTGCAATATTAACATAGAAAGTTGTAGTTTGCGCAGTTCGGTTTAGGAAGGAGTTCTTTGAAAACTACATGGCAGGATTTGCCAAAGTACTTGGACTGAAGGAAGTTTCTGTCCCTACTGCCCATAACAAGTCTACAAATTATGGTGTTGTAAGCACATAATAATATCTTGTGTTGTGCATTTGTATTGTTGTTCGGCATGTACATGAATTTGTCATTTAGCACAAGCTAACGCTGAATGATAGCCTCCGCCAGTCCTGTGTCTCATGTTACATTTCCCGCAATGTCTGCGGAGTTACTGTCGAAATTGTAGTAAACTGAAAGTGATGGTCTACATTGAGAAAGACGTAGTGTTTGTTAAAGCATGTTGGGCGCTCGGACATTGCCAGTTGCCGTCAGCATGTCACTAGCTTACTGGTGAAGGAAGTACAAGTTGTGATGATGAGCGCAACCTGTGAATCCATGCTTAATTTTTTTTTTAATTTTAAATTAAGAACTGAAGTAGCTAAGTGGTTGTTTCCCTCTTGTGTGCTGAAGGAGTCAAATAATAAAGATTGGTGACTGACTGTTTGACAGTACTGCTAGAAAAAAATGAGAAATATGTTTTTTTTTTATCCAATGTAAATATTGTGTTGCAGCATTTTGAGACACCACCACAAGGTTTCCCCCAGAGGACTTTCTAGGTGCTGTGGTAGAGGCGTTGGGGCAGTCCACTAACAGCCCCTCATTTTTTCGTGTTAAAAAATTTTAGTTACGAAAATCTTGAGGCACACGGGCAAGCATCATAAGTTAGAAAATGGGGGTGCACTAATTGCAGTTTTCTGGCTGATTGCCGATTACCGATCTTTTAAAAAGCCTAACTTGTCAATTCCGATTTTGGCCATCCCAATTTTTTTTTTGTCTGAAATGTGGCTCAATATAGCAAGAAAGTTGCTGAATTGCCAATTCAACATCTATTGTTTGATGTAAACATGCAGACATGACCTGGTCTATCAGTCGAACCTTTCTCTTGGGAAAGCAGAGGACTGTGGTTGATTTTTTTTTTTTAGACCTTTGCCGAGGTGGATAAGATCGACTTCACGATAAAATGGCTGGCCGATGAATCGGTGCACCCTTATTAGAAACGATAGTGGGTGAAGCAAACAGGCAGGTGCAGCACAATTGATGCTACTCTCGCCCAATTCAAAGCATCAACTATAAACCTAGCTTAGTCTGTCCTTTCTGTCACTTTCAGAGGGTAGCGTAAAGTGAGGAGGAAAGCTCGGCTATTCTAATAATAGCTTATTGACTCTTTGTATTTCAAATTTTCTGTTTAATTAAGGTGCGTTATTAAAAAATCAAGTCCTCCAGAATTAATCTGGGATTTAAAATAAATATACAGTGAGAAATGCACCCCATAAGTTCAAAATAAAACATACTTTGACCCAAGATATATTCAAAGTACATTCACTTGTATCACTAATGTCTAACTTGTCGTTGTGTTCTCTGTTAGCGAGGCGTGCAATTCTGATCAGATGGAGAGGTGCTACTTTGTCTCGCATGCAGTGGTCTGTTATATGACTTTATGTCATGCTTGAAACTGGAGCTAATACATTGGGGGAGACCCTGTGGTTCTTGTGACACGGCTCCCAAAGAAGAGCTGGGTCTTTTGGCTCCGAAACGTCTCAATTTATTATCTGCAGACCCATATTTTAGCTTGACTTGGCTAGATATGTTTTGCATGATAAATCATTTTGCATCCTGTGTACCCTACATAAGAAGCCTTCTACTTACTTAATTTAATATGTTTGTTCTGTTAGAAAAGCAGGATTTTTTTTTTATATTTGTGTATTTTAATCAGACTTAGTGCAGATGCTGCACTCTTCTCCTCACCGCTGTTGTCTGTTCCACTTTCTGTTCTCACATTATGGAATGGTCCCATATCCTCACACATGATTGGCCACAAGGCTGCCATGCTAATCAAAACAAAGTTCTGCCCTGAGCCGAGTCACGGAGTGAGAGCTGAGCAGCCAAAGGGGGGAAACGTGGAGCGGTCTATCGCGAAGTCCCGAGTCGAAATATTCCCGACCAACCCGTCACTACTGTGTTATATGTGTGTATCCTGAAGTACTAGCTAGTTCGACATGCTATCAAATTCTACTGAAACCGGCCGACTACTCATTTGTTTGAGTCAAATGTGCTAAAACATGGAAGCCTCTAATACATGCAAGTGACTGGCCCTTAAGACTGATTTTGGACAGCCTTGTGTTACATCATTCAAAGAGGTCTGATAGAGATGTCTTTCACAGTCCTTCTCTGGACTGTACACAGTTTAGATTTTTCATCTGAAGCTTTAATTCTCCAAGTTTTCTTAGCTGACTTTTTGTTCTTCAAATCAATGTATCTTCCAGGTCCTGGAGAACTTCTCTGATGCACCCATGACTCCCAAACAAATCCTCCATGTCATCCAGACCAAGGGGCTGAAGGAAATGAGGTCAGACACAAAACGCACAGGGTCACAGTTTTGCTGGATGGAATAACTTCAGACTTTACTAAGTGCTTTCAGACTACGATTAGTCTCTAGTCTCCTTTAAGTGAGCAGGTGTCAAATCAAGGCTCTTGGTTGTCTTGTAAGGTAAACATTGTGCTCTTAGCTTATGTTTACCAGAATATAGGTCACTGCTTCACTAATCGCAAGTCATTTTTAAGACATAATTGCCATGGTGGATCTTTAGTCATCTAATTGAACAATTGAGCGACCTCAAATATCATGCTCAAACATGTTTACATTTTTCAGATTTATTTGACTTAGGACAGAAATTTTGTAATATTAGCTGTACAGCATTTTTGCAATTTAAATTTATAGGTTAAATTTTCCTGTTTTTAATAACTGATTTTCTTTCTGTCTCCATGAACTTCTTTGATTGCTGCCAACTATAATCAGAAGGTACGTTCATAGTTTTCAAGTAAATGTTGAAATTGGAGCGTTTTTTTTTTTTTTTCTCTTGCTACAAATAACATTTCCTTTTCCGCCTGTGTTATTTTATCCACCCAAGGATTTATTTAAAGTGCAACTTGTTGACCAAGTATAAAAGCCACATATAGGTGGCATTTTAACAATATAAGAGTTTTGCTTTTTGGTTCATGCACCATAATAAAACTCAAGTATTTCTTTATATAAAAGTTTCTCTTGCAGAACACAATCCTGTTTAGTCCAAGACAACATGACTAAGTTAGAAGTGCTAATATTTTGGCTACAAACATCGTTTTTGTGTCAGAATTTCGGAGAAAAAAATAAAAATAAACTGTGACAAACCAAATGCACGTTTGGTAAATACTATAAGGACTAGAGGTATTATTTATTAAACTTGTGTACGCAGAAAACGGGGCCTCAAACTTGCAAATGCCACTTTCCATGCAAAAATTCTGATTTATTAAACAGTAACAAAGTGTTATATCCCACCACTGCTGCTCTTGAATAGCATTCCTATTCGTGATAAGTTTCTTTAGGACATCTGCCATGTAAACGAGTCTGATTTCCATCACTAAATACAGTAACTGTATTTTAAAATTTATTTACAGATGCTTTTATTGAACAAACATTGGAGAAAATAGTAAAACTGTCAAAACTGAAAGTTATCTTGATAAATGATGAATGATGTGATAAATGCCCACCTCCAGTTTAAAGCTGTTGCAGTTGTTCTCCCTCAAAAAGAGGATTCTAAAGCCAAAGGAAAATAAATTCACAAAGTGTATATTGGATTATGTAATTTAATACCCAAAACCAAACAAGATTTATCCAAAAAAAAAAAGTGGAATAGTTTTAAATTTACTTTTTACATTTTAAAAGGACTTGATATATTATGATAAGATAATGGTGGAGACATAAACGTACTCTACCGTCTCTGTGGAAAGTCTAAAAGTTGATTTGTGTGTGGCTGCAGTGGCACCGCTCCTCTGGCCTGCCTGGTCACCATGCTACACTCTCAAGTGAGGGGAGACAGGGTCAAGAACAGCATTTTCTTCAAGCTTCCTGGACGAATGAGCTTGTTCACTCTCAAGGTACTTCATTCTGAAATTGTTTTACCTGCTTAAGTTAAAATAACATGGAATTACAACTATTTTCATATGAAGTAACTCTAACAACCTAACATAGAAGTAATGCATTGGTTTACCGTCTGTCGCGGGTAGATAGTTTTAGTTTACAATCTTAGTCACAAATCGCTAGTTTGTGACTAAAGCCCTTTAAAGTTAAATTTTGTATCACTCATTTTTCTACAGAACTACCTCATTTTTGTGCCATTTGTTTCCTGTAGAAAAATGCCCTCCAGTGGACGAAACCAACTTCAGAGTCGGAAGTTCCACCAGAGCCAGTGGGAAATGTTGCGCATCCAACTTCAAGCTGCAGCACCTCAGTGGCAGGATCTGCTGTTGCCCTTGTTGACTCCAGTGAAGCCATTGAACAGGAGAGCTGTGACTCCTCAGAAACGATTGTAGCAGCCATCGTAGACAATGATGGTAACTCAATAATACACACATCATTAATTCATGTTTTTGCATTGAATCTTCAAAAGTCTTCAACTTTTTCATACACCTTAAAACATATGCAGTGCATCTATAATTTCCATAATTGATCTTCAGTTTAATTTACTTAGTTTTGGATAGTTTTGAAGTGAGGATATTTTAACTTCATAACAGGTAGTCAAATGTATTGCTGAAAACTGCCTGTTTTAGCAATAACTCTGCTAAAACATATTTGTGGGATGCAATTATGTGTTATCTAATAACGTATTAGTTCTCAGTAAATATTACCTATAAATTCAAAAAGTAAATACTACCTATTCATTAGTGACAGGCCATAGTACCTTAGCCCTTCAGTGGGGATTTACCGATTTAATATATTTATTGCAAATGACAATGGTGTTAAATTTGATGAGGAGATAACTAACAAGATTTTAAATTGTTTAACATTTAAATTTAAGATTTTAAGGAGATGGCAAGTTTACTTTGTAAAAGTGCATAGAACTGTCTTCATAGTTAGATTGTTTTGTGATTATTGCTACAATCTGATGCTGTGTTTGAACTCTGTTTGTTCACAAATGCATCTCAGAAAATTACAAATATCAGACTTTACAATTATGAAACATCATGGTGGAATAACCCTAACCCTCACGCACACAAAGTCCCACCTTCATGATGCTAAATGTGTCAAAAAATACCAGTATTCATCACATTCACATGCTCATCACCTATGACATCACCTTAGGCCCGACTCCTTCAAAACAGGAAGTGACATTATTTGCTGCTGTACTTCTTCCTTTTAATCTGATTTATACAGATGTAAGTGTGGTTTTGTAGACACAAAATAGTGATAGTGCATGAGTCTCTCAACACTGACTGGTGGACTGACCGTGTGGGGATGGCAGAATGGCAAATTCCAGTTCTTTGCCATTTACACATGTCTGACTCTAAATCACACATATATGCACCAAACCGGATATGAATGACCTTTGTTAACCTCTGAAGAGGCTAATATGATTACAGTCTACATTCTACTGTGCCATCCAGATTATTCTACCAGCAATGTCTCCCTGAAGTTCTGTGCCCTCAAGTCAGCGCCATCGCTAAGCATCGTATCAAACACTTTACATTTGTTTTAAATCTGTTGCTGTGTGATCAACTGTTTGAGGATGTTGGACGTATTTTATCTTTTTGTTATTGTTAAAGTCCTGGACAATTTGCAACTGGCCCTAGTAACGTATTTTTTTGTGAAATGTAACCACGTCTTGGATGTTTTCCAAAGCAAAATACGGAGTGTGTGCAATACGTCATCACGCATTACATCCCACACAGTGGGATTGTTAAGCAAGCAGCTTAACTATTCCAAGGAATCTTGATAAATGATGAATGATGTGATAAATGCCCACCTCCAATTTAAAGTTGCTGCAGTTGTTCTCCCTCAAAAAGAGGATTCTTTTGGCACTAAAGCCAAAGGAAAATAAATTGTATGTTTATCCGTAAAGTGTATATCGCACTATGCAATTTAATACCCAAAACCAAACAAGATTTATCAAACAAAATGTGGAATAGTTTTAAATTGACTTTTTAACTGGGTTGTCTTCAAGAACTGGTTCTTTATTCCCATCCCTAAATCGGCCCTTTCTCACATCTATCGAGGAAAAAATATTTTTGTAAAATATATCGGCATTGTTTTATTACCTAGCTCTAGCCATAGCATACTGTCTGTTAAGAATAAATAAATAAATACTTTTTTATATTACAGCCAACATTGACAGTCTTTCCAAATCTCACAAACTCACAAGTATGAAAATTCCAATGATTGCAGCCAACACTGTCCAAATAATATCACTTGCAAGTCAAACTTGGGGAAGTGGAACAGACCTACCTACTGGTATGTTTGTCCCTTTTAAACTCCTAACTTCACCAGAATTTCCACAGGTTTGGTGCCGTCACTTGGCCATTTTCTTTGTTGTTTAGAAACTATCATTGGCCAAGTGATGGCACCACACCTGTGGAAATTCTGGTGAAGTTAGCAGTTTAAAAGGGACAGTTTAAAAGTTTGTCCCTTTTAAACTGCTAACTTCACCAGAATTTCCACAGGTTTGGTGCCGTCACTTGGCCATTTTCTTTGTTGTTTAGAAACTATCATAGATATTGTGTCAAATAATAGTTGCTTAATTTAATATTATTTTTCCTGGGTTATAGCATCAGTGGATGAGAATTCATCCAGTGCCTCCTGCTCCACAGAGCTGCAGACTCCCAGCAGCCACCCTCAAACACGTCTCAGCAGGGCAACAGGACAGCAGGGACGCACAGATCCTCAGCAAAGCCAACACGCTCAGACTAGACTGAGTCGTTCAAGACAGGTGAGCACCCTGCACAAAGACAGCAAATGTAATTTAGTTTCAGACTACTCTCCTAAAGACTACTTATGGCTTTTTGACTTCTCAGCCAGTAAAATGTTTGTGACCTGTTACGCTCACTTATACTAACATGACATTTTGTTGGAACGGCTTTCCATGCATCACAGATATATTCTGCCATCCCTTTACTTTGTATGTCGATCATGAGGATCTGTGTTTAAGTGAAGTATCTTCAAGGCAGGATGTTGCATCTAAGGATTGCTCCATAGCACAACAGCCCTTATTCTCAGTGGCAGCATAACCTTTGCTGTAATATTTGGAATGAACGTTGTAATTTAACATTTTTTTTAGTTTAGGGAACTTATAGCATTACTAGCTCAGTGGGGTTGAGGTTTAAGTTGTTGTTGTTTTTATTTTCACATCCAAAATTGCGTTCTAGTGTATTGCTGATTAAATACTTTCAATCTGTGCAAATTTTTTAGCTTGGAGCTGAAAAATCTGCACAGACATGTTTTTGGTTAAAATGCTCACTTGCCTAATGTGAGTGCACAAAGCATAGAAGTTCTGACATCTTCTGTTTTTCCCTACATTCTACAGTCAGGAAGACAAAGGAAGAAGGCTGTCATGATGCCCCGGGTTGTCCTCACTCCACTTAAGGTCAACGGAGAACATGTGTCTACAGGTAAAGATGTGAAAAGAATAAACTGTGTAATGAAATTCTGTTTTGGCTTGCTGCTTTTCACATACTAAATTAAACATTTCTTGAAAACTGTATTTTTAAATATAGAGAATGTATTACAGATTGCCCGAGTCTGAATATGGGGCAGAGTAGGACATATTTCTCAAATTATCATTATTATTCAGAAAATATTGTCACGGTTATGGTCAATGACTTTGCTCTTCTGTAACTTCTGTAACTGTTTTATTTATTTCTTTACTGAAAATATTTTTAGTAATGGAAAAAATTGGAACAAAACAAAATCCAACTCACCCATTTAAAAATCTGATGCATATTTAAAAAATTCACCATGAAATATAAAAAATTATCCACCCATTTCTATCAATTGCTTTCTAGCGTATTGCTGATTAAATACTTTCTAATTAAATAAAAACAACAGTGCTGCAGACTGTGGTCCTACTATTCAAGATATAAAGCCGTTCAAAAGAATAGAGTGGCGGGCCAAGAAGGACTGAAGGGTTTTCATTGGATTAACCCAATGTCCTTCAAGAAAATCAACCAATGGGCCATTGCAGTCGGTAAAAATGATTTTTGTTACACTTTTTTGGCTAAAGTGTGCGTCAACCCACTCGGCATTGTCCAGTACAGCAGATGGGCTGTCGACCCCTGGACAGGAGGACAAACTGAACAGTTTTTTTTATTTTTATGTTCAAATTGCAAACCCTCCAAGATGGCTGGTGGTGATCAAAATCACACACCACTTCACACATTTACCCACATTTGGCCTGTGGCACCCAGAATGGAAATGTGGGAAAAGATTCATACTATTTTGAGTAAGAGTGTCGCATAACAAAATGTGGATAAAGTGATGTGCTGTGAATACTTCCTGTACAGAGAATTTGTGCTGATTCTATTTAACTGGACTAGTTTGTCTTGTAAAGTATAAAGATGTTATTCGTTTGCATTTGGATTCAGTTGAATGTCTTCCAAGTTGAACTCAGTCCTTCTTTTTTTTTTGTCTTAGGTCCCATGAAAAAGAGTCGTGGAGGTGTAGACATAGACTTTGAAACGCCTGGTTCCATCCTGGTCAACACCAACATTAGAGCACTCATCAATGTGCGGACCTTTTCAGCTTTTCCCTCGCATTCACAGCAGCAGCTACTGCAGCTGTTGCCTGAGGTGGATCGACAAGTAGGTTACTGTGTTTTTGTTCGTTTAGTGTAGAGTTGTCGCTGACAAAATAGAAGATCTCTCTCTGTCCTTTTTCTATGATTTATTAAAAAGGTCAAAATTACAGCAAGGTATGAGGACCAAAATGAAGATTACTGCACACCCAGCAGTGGGTATCTCCCAGTCACAGGGGGCTTTATGTATTCATAAACTAGATACTGGTCTAATTGCTAGGCCATAACTGGGTTAGGGTTAGCCACCACTGGTAAGTGAGGAGACTACTTACTTGCATTGGCATTGGAGAAGCTACTTATATGCCTAGGATGGTCACTCATTGGATCACCTACTCCCTCTGCTGTATGAATTCTACATGTGTAAAGACCTGGCTCACTGAGCCATAAGAAAAGACAGGGAGACATGGACTTCAAAAATAACTAAACTATTGAGGAAAACAAAATAAACAAAGCAAATGGGCTGCCACCTGGCATAACTATGCAGGGTTTCCTCCAGAAGCTTGACAATTTTCAATTATTTTAGATAAATTAAGTAAATTGACATGTAGCAAATACATTCTTAATATTCTATTTTCCAGTTATTTAATTTTAAGCATTTCTGTAAGTGTCTTACTAACTTGGTCAGACAAAAAAGTGAGTATTGATCGACTTTTTTTTTTTTTCTTTCTGCTTTTAGATGGGGCCTGATGGTATGACCCGCCTAAGTACTTCAGCTCTTAACAATGAGTTCTTCACCCATGCCTCTCAGAGTTGGAAAGAAAGGCTTGCTGAAGGTAACTTAATTACTTACAAACAATTCAGGCTCCGCTAGTAACATTTTATGACACCCGAATTTACAGTTGATGTTAAAGGCAGACACAAATTTTAAAAAGATGTCGATCAATTCCAGCTTTACAGGGAGTCACTAGGAGGTGACATTGAGGTCAATAGAAGTTTGAAAAGTAGAAAATGTTTATTATGGTGGCTCCGACTGACCTGTTTTTGTCAAGAGTGACATACTGTTTTGAGGCTTATAGTGTACAGTAGTTGCATTCATTTTCCTATTGGAAATTAAGAATTTTTTAAAGTGCACAAAAGACAGACAGCACTAAGGAACCAAATCTCTAGTTAAAAGTAGAGATGTCTAGTGGTTCAATTCCTAATTTTAGGATCACAGTTTGATTCAGAAGCATCAGATGAAATTTGTTAATTGGAACTATATAAATGAACTGAATTGAATTTTCCTGTTTGTTTGAAATGCTTGAAACACTTTCATTCTTTCAAAGTAACTTTTGATTTAACAATAAAAGGCAGGTAGGGCAAGACTTTGCAAGTAATATGCTCAATTTACGTTAGAGTTTCAATACGTTTAAACACCTTTAAACGTGTTTGATTTTTTTTTAGGTGAATTCACCCATGAAATGCAAGTCCGTTTCCGACAGGAAAAGGAGAAAGAGAAAAAAGTAGAGGCTTGGAAAGAGAAATTTTTTGAAGAATACCATGGGCAAAAGTAAGATCATATTTATTTTATTGAAATACTGATTTGTGTTTTGCATACGTTTATAATTTAATTTGTGTTTATTGTTCTTGTATAGCATACAGAAGTGATGCATGTTTTTAACATCACTGACATTTGGTCATATATTGGTCAGATAAATCCAAAATTTGCTAAAACTCACCTTGTCCACCTTTAGGTCTGGCTTAACACGAGACGAGTCTCTAAAACTCATGAGTGAAGCAAGTGAAGTTGCAGGAACTGTGCTGGAAAGTGATGCTGACGTCGTCTCAGCTGGTGTCCCGAAACGACGCAGTGTGGGTCGGCGAAGGAGAGACGGCAGGATGAGGAGACGCACACGGGCTGACTTGCGTCGAAGGGCTCGCCGGACCCTTTGCAAGACAGGTCCAGCTCTGCAATCAAAAGACACTAGTGATGACACTAGTGCTGTTTTGGACATAGCAGCAGTGTCCATTGACTCTCCTATATCCAACAACACAGTTGTTCAAGGAGAGGTAGTTCTTCATGTGGACTGTGGTGTGGAGCTGCCACTTGAGAGTACTGTGACAGAGCCTAAGGCCTCTCCCGCTCCAGAGCCAATGACATTGGCAGTTCCTACTCCTCTTCCAAGTCCTAGTCCTAGCACAGCATCCACCAGTGCAAACGAAGAGACTGAAATTACTCCCTCTTTGCTCCCTAAGGAAGCTCCACCTGTTCTTGCTTCCACCACCTCGCCATCTTCCTCATCCAGTTCTTCCTCTTCACCTGCCTCCTCACCTGCCTCGTCACCCTCTTCTTCTGAACAACGGGGAGCTTTTACCACAGGTCTGGATTCTTCATCCTCTTCAGGATCTTCCAGTGCCACTGTTCCTGCTGATCCCTTGGATGATACTGCCTCTGTGGTCACCTCTATCACAGGAGGGACCGTCACTAGCAGCCGTGAGAGCAGTCCATCAGCTAGTCCAGCTACCACCCCCATGCTCGTTACTCAACTCAAGGAACAGAAGAGAAGGCAAGATGAGGTTGAGGCTTTCTGCAGCTTTCCCGAAAAACGGGCACGTCTTAATGACCGTCGGTCCTTTCGTACCACAATTGACAGTGTCTGTTCAGAGAAGCCGCAGCCGACAACCGAAGAACCCAAGGTGCCACCTATCCGGGTAAGACTTGGTTGCAAAGCTAAGAAACATTTTATGTACAAAATCCTTAGGGAAATACTGATTTGCTGTTTTGTCTGTTGTACTAGATTCAACTTTCCAGAATCAAACCTCCCTGGGTCAAAGGGCACCCCACCTACCAGATCTGCCCCAGAATTGTGCCCCAGACCGAGTGCTCGCGGAGGTCGGGTACGGGTGGCGCGCGGACCCTTGCAGACATCAAGGCCCGCGCTCAGCAAGCCCGTGCCCAACGCGAGGCTGCTGTTGCGGCCTCTGGCGAGGGGCCAGGGGCGACCAGTGTCCGGCTGTGGTCTTCTGCTGGGTTATCGGATAGCAGCAGCGACCGAAGAACAAGAGAGCATCCAGGACCAATCGAGCCCGGAGGAAGAGGAGGAGGAAGGGGAGATGGTGGGATTGAAGAGCAGGAATTTTCTTCAGAACCTAATTCGTCTGGAACACAACTACAGCTTCTCGATGTAGAAGCTACATCCCACTCATCTCCTTCATTGTCAAATACATCAGCTTCCATGTCACCACAAGTTGCAAGTCCTCATCAACACAGACCAGGCATGGCAGCAAAGGTTCAAGAGGATATAGGGGAAACGTCAGCCAAACCCCTGAGATCCTGTAATGAGTTAACAGATGGGGATTTTACAGTTCCCCCAGAGCCTGACTCCAAGTCTGTGTCGTCAGCCACCAAGTCAGCCAGAAACAGCCCAATACCTGAGTCTACTGCTCCCTTTTCAGAAGTGGCAGATCCAGGTTGTGTAAAACTTACCTTGACCCAAACTTCAATTCCAGATTCCTTTCCCAGGTTTGGGGCTCATGGTGTGGACGTTATTCAAACACTGGGGACCAAAGGACAAAAAAAGGGAAAGGAGATTGGACTGGGTGGTGTTATCCATCACAGTTCACATCATTTGGACCCACAGGAAGAATTTTCTCATTTAGCCACATGGCCAAAAACAGTATCTTCTCCAAAACGTGCAGAGATCGTTGATGTTTTTAGACAGAAGGATGACGAAGCAGGCGTGCACAGTGATTCAACAGAAACTGCTTCAGACTGTGAAAATGAGACTCAGGAGGATGAGCAGCAGCAGCAGCATTATTCTGACCCCAACTGGAGCTCCCAGCTGAGCACCCAACGAAATGGCCAGCTGGTAATCTGTAGCCTTTCTTCTCAAAACCAGCAGCCAGTGATTCAGGGCTACTTGTCTAGCCACAAAGGTCAGACTGTCATCCAGCCTTGCTTCCCCAAAGGTCTGCCTCAACTGCATGACAATCAGCCTCACTCCCAAGACCACCACTCTTTTAGTTCTTGTTCACAAGGAAAAAAAGAAAACATTGCTTTAAAAGTGGAAATTGGAGAAGACTGTCAGAGCTCTAAAGAAACTTATATTGAAGGGGAATGTTGTGGATCTTTAAAGTCTCCTGTCGTTCAGCCAAATGGCTTAGTGGCCTCCAAAAAACTGACCAGCTCAGCCAGGCCTGTGTCCTCAGTAGAAGCCAACAACCCTTTGGTCACACAGTTGCTACAAGGCAGTCTGCCTCTTGAAAAAGTTTTACCATCACATTCTGCAAATAGGCTTGCTTTTAGCATATTACCTG
The DNA here is from genome assembly GCA_903066815.1 of Brachyrhaphis roseni. Classification (NCBI taxonomy): domain Eukaryota; kingdom Metazoa; phylum Chordata; class Actinopteri; order Cyprinodontiformes; family Poeciliidae; genus Brachyrhaphis; species Brachyrhaphis roseni. Next base: position 25,863 of record CAEFZY010052774.1, read on the forward strand.
GTCAACCAGCAAGACCACCAGAACCAAGGAACCTTGAAGCTGGCCATAGGCCTGATTTTTCTGTCCAGTGTCCTACTCCAGATTTGACTCATAACCTCCCGAAGTCACCCACAGACAGTCCACTGTCATGTCTTTCAGGTGCCCAAGATCCACCTCAGTACCAGCCCCAACCAGTTGTTGGAGCTGTCCCCGTCATTACCTCTCTGCCCAGTTCTTCAGCTTCCCTGTCATCCAAAGGCAAGTCAGAAGGTGTCTCTCTGGCTGCCCTAGAATCTAGAGTTATTAAAGAGTATTGTGGTCATCAACTTTCACAGAGGGACACTCCAGATAGGGTCCAACAATCTGATCAAATCATGTCCAACAACCTCTCTACTCCTGCAGAAACCTATCATGCTGAAGCAATGGCCAGTACTAAGTTTAACATTCAGCTTTCTCAGCCTCAGCATCCCCACTCTCATCAGAGAAAGCCGTCTCCTGCACCTGGTGTGAAAAATGAAATTAGTCCACGGCCTTCTTGCCAGGCCATTGCCAAGTCTGTATCTACCGTACCTGGTGTGACTAAAAAGGAGCCAGGGATCTCCACTGATGGGTATTTAACCGGAGGAGCAATGGAGGGGCTTCTCAACATGGAGATGACATTGACAAGGATATCAAAGAAAGAGCACAGCAAAACCCCCTGCTCATCCAGTTCCCCTTCCCCTCTTTCTCCTTTAGCCTCGTCTTCATCATCCTCCCTTCCCTTCCAAATATATGGAAAGTTGCCTAAACAAGGTGGAAGTGGTGGAGTAGTAAGCTACACAGCTAATGTGTCAATGATGGATAACGGCGGTTTCTCCCGCGGTATGGCTGATGGCGTACTCCAGCTGCGTCCCCGCTTGGCCTCCAGCCACGCTACACTCAGTATTCAAGCTTTTGCAGACACTACAGCTGAAGAAGTAGCACTTAAGTGCTCATGTCGCCTCAAAGCCATGATCATGTGCCAAGGCTGTGGTGCTTTTTGCCATGATGATTGCATTGGACCTTCCAAACTCTGTGTTTCGTGCTTGGTGGTCAGATAGTGTGTTCTAGTCTCTGTGCACTGTAGAATTGCAGTCTGTAAAATACCAGCAGCATTATTGGGCAGCTTCGGAGTGTACAGAAGCCTAATGAGGCTGGAGAACACAGGGCAATCCAGACTGGCAAAACGTGTCTTGTAAAATAAGTTTCTTTTGTTGTTGCAGATTTTGTGAGGGTTTTTTTTTTTTTCTTCTCTTCTAGGTGTATTGATTTATATTATTGTTGTTGTGAATCTGGGGCATGCCTAACTGTGTAAATCTTGCCATTTACCTCATTGTCTTGCTCCATTTTGCATCATTTGGAGGTCACTGTTTTTTTATGTCTTATTTGCTCTGCAAATAGGAACTGACTGTATGTCCAAAGAAATATTTTTTTATCCATTAAAACAAGTAAATAAAATGTCACCTTATTTGACTCATGCTATAATTATGTTCAACTAGGCTCAGATTTTAATACAATTGACATATGAAGGAATAATTATTGTTATTGGAAAGTGTTATGTTTTCTAGCCCCATTGTATCATTTTATAGCACTAAAGTGATTGTTACTTTCTGTGTACAGTATATCAAATATGACTACAAAGAAATTTGACTTTGTAATTTAACACCTTTAAATTGGGCCTCTGTCTCTTTAAGAAAGTCCTGCTCTTTCCAGCGCTCTGGCTTCAGAAAGTTACCACAACAAGGTTTCGCACACCTGTATGGAAGACTAAGGGATTTCTCAAACATGCATGGAAGAATCAAAGCATCAAAAACACGTATTTTTTTCTATAACATGGAATAAAAACCAATCTCATCAGTTTGATCTCTCTGGATTCAATCCAGCGCTATGAAAACGTGCAGAAGTAAAGCTGTTAACAAAACACTTAATGAGCTGATTTGAAAAGAAGCCCAGTAAAGCTCAAAAAAATATTTTATATTTTACTACTCCTTTAAAAAAAATTGAATAGGGCTAACTTTTGCTATCAGTAATATTTCTAAGATGTATAAAAAATGTACTGGTGGCTTATGGATTTTGAATAGTTCTTGTGAGAAATGGTACAGATTGCATTCCATCTAGACATTTTTGTAAATTTAGTCAACCAGAATAAACTGAAAATTACTCAATTATTGATTTCAAACTTTAAGGACACATATATATAAACGGCAAGTTATGAAGAAGTATTACACCTGAATTCAAATGTGATGAAGACTACAAAAAGATGAAGAGAACCAAAGAACCAGACTGGAACAAACCAAACGTTGGAGTTGAGTTCAATTCCCTGGTTTAGATCTTGGTTGCATTGTGTTCTGCAAAATCTTCCTCCATCCTTCAGCTAGACAGTTTTCCAAATTGCTTACAGACAGACTGTGAAGTTAGAACTTAGTAACCTCACTAAATTCCTAAGAGAAGCTTCTTTGGCGCTATAAAAATATTCACTTCCAAGACGAAGCTGCAAACGGCAGGATGATCGGAGTGACCTGAGCAGCAGGGCGACAAGACGCTGCGTAGGAGCACTGGACCCAGCCCCATAGTTGGAAGTAACTACATTTATTCAGTTACATTTACTTGAGTGGCTTTTTTTTTCAAAGTACTTTTAGGAGTCTTTGTACTTTTTTGCTCTTACCTGAGTAATTTTATGATAAAGTATCGCTACTCTTGTGTAAAATGTCTGGATTCTCCATCCACTGAAGGAAAAACAAACCCAATTTTTTTTTTGTTAAAAGTTTCATACATTTCATATTGAAAGAAACTGAGTTTGAAAACTGTTTCCTTTGCCTGATTTTGTTATTTTTGTTTTACTCATATGAATTGTTATTTTGGTCCTTAAAATAACAAAATTTCAACTTGACTTCATACTTTTTGGTCCGTCCGATGTAGTTTTTAAATATTAAATGATAATTTGATCAATTACTCAGCACTTGAGTAGACATGTTACCAAATACCCTCTGACTTGAGTCATTTCCTGGATGACTACTAATTATTTTTACTTAAGTAAAAATATGTTGAATAGTTCTACTCTTGTTTAGGTAAAAAACATTTTGAGGGTGTGGGAGGAATCCGATATATTATTTCAGTTAAGTTTTTACTGGTTTAGTTTTTAGACCACAAGTAGCAGTGTAGCTATGTATTGTATATTTGTCTTTTTGTCATCTGAGATGTGATTAATTGGAGCGGAACGGTGGAGCTTCGTGCGCATTTGTGCAGCGCACTGCGCCAGTTGCTGTCTGACTCTGCGCTTGGCTTTCCTTCCTCAACAGTCAGCTGGCTGCTACTCTATTTAAACTATAATAAGTAGATCAATCATTATCTTTAGGCTTTCTTTGGGTACTGCAGGCTTATTAAATGCGTCGCAGAAGTTCAAGCCGGAGCAGATTTTGGGTCGGACTACTAGTCTAAATTCTAGCGAAAATGCATCTTTTAACGAGTAATTTGATAAAGCATTTGAAGACTAAGCGACCTGCGTGGCTCCATTTGTGATTTGTATAAACAGTCAGAGAAGAACAGCCAGCCTGTTGTAAATAAAATAAACTTGTCTTCAAAAGTTACTGTGTGAGTATCAGTAAGCAAGGACCTAAATTGTAAGAAATATTTGATCTTGATTGTCTTAAAATATACAGTGAAGTGTTCACAGAATAGGTTTGACTATTAAAAAAAAACAACAAAACAGGCTGTTGTATTCAATTCTACAGAGTGAGGGAAATAAGTACTTGAACACCTTGCGACTCCCTGAACTGAAATGTTCATCTTAGGTGCATGTCCAATTATGTAAGAGACATAATTGAGAAAAAAAATAAATATCTGGAAATCCCAATGTATGATTTTTTAAAAATTATTTATTTGTGTGTTACTTCTGCAAATGTTTCTCGGCTGCCCTGGGAACGCCTTGAGGTTCCCCCGGAGGAACTGGAACAAGTGGCTGGGGAGAGAGAGGGAAGACTGGGCCTACTAACCTAGGCTGCTGACCCCATGACCCGACGCTGGACGAGTGGAAGAAGATAGATGGACGGATAAATAAATTCACACACACAAACCCACGCACGCACACCCCCACACACCTACGCGCTCACACACACAGCACAATGGAATATGGACAGAAATGCTCTTTCTCGCACATAATGGATGTTGACATTGTTCCATTGCTGTAGTGAAATTGTCATTTCATTGTCTTAAAATGTTCTACAAATTGTCACAAATGTTTAAAACAGTAAAAAAATAAAAATATTTCACATATGAAATAATTCTTGTGTGGAATAAAACATAGCATAAAATATTATATAAAACATGATTTTGAATTAAAATGACAAAAGTAGCATTAAAACATATTAATGAAGAGTGCAGTCCAGTCACTTAGAGGGTTAAGAACCTCCATGCAGGTCCAAGATCATGTTATGCCTGACATGGCGCAGTGACAGGTAACATTGATAAGAGTTTTTCTTTTAATAAATAGTTGTTAAATTTAACAAGAACAAACACACGGAGGCTGCATTGATCAGACCACAGTACTTTGCTCTTGCTGACTTCAGACTTAAATACTGACTTCAAAGGGTGACTATTCATGCAGTCACTTATTTTATGTTAAATATTTATCTGATATTGCCATTCTTTCGCAGAAGTTGCTTTATTTATTTATTTATTTATTTTTCATGTCCTTGATGGCTGTGAACCTATAACTAGGTAGAAATAATGAATATTTGATCTCGAAAATATAACTTAAGCTTAACACTCAAAGCACCAGGGTTTTTATGGAAAAAATATTCAGATTTTATTGTGTGGTTTTAAAGGCTGAACGTTGAAGATGGTAAGAAATAAAGGCATCCTTTCTCTTTTTACCACCATCTGCTATCGCTCGTCTGCTCTGGGCTCTCGCACACAGAGCTGTCGGCCGGTGGTGACGCTCAGCGCCTCGCTCCCGTTTCAGACTCTTCCTACTAAAGTATATTTATATTATATTGCCATTCTTTTGCAAAGTCAGTTGTTTTTTTTACTTTGAAACTGAAAAGAGGTGGGGGAATTGAAAAAAAAAAAAAGGTCAAATTATTTAGATTGATTTGTAAAAGCAAAGTAAAACATTCAAGGGGATGGCATTGTTTTTCATAGGCACAGTGTTTTAATGATTAATACAGTAAACATCATCTTTGTACCATGAAGCTTTCTGGTGTGTCGCCAAAACAAGAGCAATGGTGTCAGAATACCTGAAGAGTACAACAGATTTATGGGAGCTTTACTTTTATTTCAAGATGAAGGTAAAGGCTAATCAATTTACAACCATCATTAGCACATAGACAATAAAAAATAAATATTCACCATCACTTCTTTTTTTTATTTTTTATAACCAAATAAATACCAAATATGCACAACTCCACCTCCTTTTCTTTACTGTATAGCAGTGTATTCAAAATAGTTTGGGGAAATAAAAGGCAAAAGTACAGAAGCACAAAAATCTTTACAAAATTATTTAAAAACCTGTAGTTACAAAATTTTTGCACATAAAAAGATCCCAGTACATAAATAAACAATAAGATATAGAAAATAATTCATAGTTGATATCTTAAAATATTTCCTCTTTGTTCAGCCAGGAAGGAAACGACCATTTGTCTCTTATTGTGTTGGAATATTTTAAATTCGGATTTTTGAAATAACTTAAAAAGCAGATAAATAATAATAAATAGCTAGAAATGCAGCAAATATGAGTAGTTAGTTGTTCAACTAACAATTGCACAGGACACAAATAGTTACACAACAATAGCAAAATAAACCTACAAACTAGGTATTGGAGGTGCAACAACACTATTCTAATGTAGAGTACTATCAGATTTCTTGGGATATGGTGATAACTAAGTCACTTAAGCTCAGGCTATTTTCTGCTCTTTTTCATTTTGTTCTGCACACATTTCCTGGTTATGCACTTTGTCTTCCTGACTTAAAGTGACTTTTGGATGCCAGTGCGTGACACACTCGACATGCAGTCGTCTGTTCTGGCTCATACGTCATCCAACAACATGCTAAAAAAAAAAAAACTAGTGGAGTTATTAAATAACCGAGTAAGAAGAATGATCACATACAATATGTAGGAACTCAGAAGAAATGTGGCAGCTGCTTGTTTCGTCGTCGTCTTGCATCATACCTCTATGCCTTTTACTGCTTGACTGATGGACTCCAGCAGGGCCCGGGTGTCGGGGTTTTGGTAGCAGTCTTTATTGGTGAACATGTACGTCAGAGTCTCCACATAATTATCGAAGTTCTGCTCGGATACTGGTTCCTGCTGAAAACACGGGTTCAGAAGTCAGGATTAGTAGTCAGGATTAATTCAGAAATTTGTAGAGTTGATTTGGATAGTCAGTGTGGAGAATTGCACCACCGTTACTGGTCTTTAGACCCAGGGGAGCCAGACATAACAGTGCTGCCGCATAACGTTGTGCTGGAACTGTTAAGTAGTTTCAAAAGTGGCATGCTGGAAGATATTCATCATCTATTTATTTATTAATCTTACAAACATTTGTCCAGAAATGTTTGTTTTTTTGTCATCGTATCTCTGCATCCTTCCCAGACACAATTTGCACTTGTGAAAAGCAGGTGAGTAAGTAGTAAATAGTTTGTAAATAATCTTGTGAAAATCTGAACTATGTTTTCGATCACGTTTTGTCAGGCTGTGTGTGAATATTTGTACCGCATGCCTGAAAAGTTACAGCTTGACAAAGAAACCGTAGCCATTTGTGGCCACAACACACAGTATTAGACTCAGCTGGATGCATTAAGCATGCAATGTAATGTAAAGATTTAGCTCAAACAGACAAACATATGTTAGTTATACCTTTGATCACTGTTTGTATCCAGATGTATGCACCTTTTACATTTTCCAGACTTAATAGGGGTTTTGGAAACTGTATAAACTTTTCTCTGCCCACTAAATGCTTTTGGTAAATCGTGTTCCCCACTGACAACATTTAACCATTTCCTCCAATTATTTCCCACCAAATCTCTACGACTGCAGTGCATCCATAATGATACATCCAGACAACTTTGTCCTATGCAAAGCGGGTTTAGTTTTTCTTCAGGTAAGGGTTGTTTCACATCAGAAAAAATAAAATAAAATAAAATAAAAAAATCAAGCTCTGTTTCATTAACTGTCTGAACACCAGGGAGAAAGTGTATTCTTAATTCCTTGTTTTATACATGAAAAGAAAAAAGAAATGATTTGAATTTGCTTGTTTTATTCCTTAGTTTGAACCTTGAAACAACTCACCATGGTAGGCAGGCGGATGTTGGCCAGGCTGCGGATCAATACCTGACTCAGACCAGATAGCTCCAAGAACAAAGCTTCATTCTTCTCCTCTATCTGTTTGTTCTCCTCCTCCATGTTCTTTAGGTTCTTCTCCATTGAAGAAATCTGTAGCAGAAAGACAAAAGTTCTGCACTGGGTTAAACGAAAGACAGATTTCAAATGTTCAACCCTAGTACTTTGATAGACATGGTTCCAAGTTTGAGTTGAATATAATTAAAGAGGCAGGAAAACCCAACAACTACAGAGAAATCTGATGATGTCTGAAAACGACAGAACTTGCATTAATCTCACCTGAGTGTGCAAATTCATCATGTCAGCCTCCATCTCTGCGTTGGACTCATTCAGTTCACTGATGTCCTTGTTCAGCTGCTTGATATCTTCATCATTATCCAGAACTGGTGGACAGAATCACACACAATGTGTAAACATATTATATCTGCCTGTCATGTATTGCAGTAATAGCCTCCTTCCTGGATGGAGCTGCATGTTTTGGTAGTGATTTTGTGAGCGTGCACACAGAGGTTTGGGACGCGTTTAATCTCCAGCTGTTCCCAAATTGATGTTCTGAATTGAATTGATTTGATGAATTAGGTCAGAATGAATCAGAATGCAGGAGGACAGAAAGGAAGTGGGTAAAGGACTGGCTTCACGTCTCACTGAAGCACTAAAGGAAAGTAGGAATTGTCATTACAGAGCTGTAAAGATTTCCAAAACTAGTTATTTTTTCAGGATTATTAATGCCAACTTGTATGACTTTTGTGATAGGAGCCATTTCTCTATTTGTTTGGTTAAATCTTAACATTTTGATTATTTTATTTTAATAATTTGCTTATTTTTTGGTTGATGCATAATGAGTATATTTGTTTTTATTTATAAAAATCAATTTGTTGGTCGGTAATTTATTTAATTAATTAATTTATGCTTATTTAGGACAAGGGTGTTTCACGTATGATACATAAGCTTTAAGGAGCTCTGTGTACACATGGGTGGTCTTGTGATTTTTATGTCAGTCAGTCAGTCAGTCAGTCAGTCAGTCAGTCAGTCAGTCAGTCAGTCAGTCTGCCACTTAGTGGCCCGGTCCCAATATTTACACTCCACCCTATGATCCTCTATGAACTGTGTACTCAGTCAAAGTGAACATCAGGGTTTGAACACGCAGGTTACAAGCTTGCAGAAATGTGCAAACTTTTAAAGTGAGGCCAGTTAGTGGGTGAGCAGGTGAGGCAATCAGGCAGTCGAGCAAATGCAAGAAATAGATCAGGAGAGGCATCTTGTGAAATGTTGTACCATGTTGAACAAACCTGGAATAAACCAACAATGAACTGCATTTCTGTGGGTTTTTGGACCTTTTTTGACCTTGTGTAAACCAGAAACCCACAGTGCACCAAGTGACTATTTGAGTTACATTCACTTTGACTTTAGTTTTCATGCATAAGTAGTTGCTACACTTGTGTTGTTTATAGAAGGCTTTACTTGGTTTTAAATGCAAACATTTGCAACCATTACATAAGGTGCATAACGATTTTGCTAACTTCTTTGTGGATTAAATTAGATCTCAAATGTCAATAACCCGAACATGCTAGGATCCTGTTCAAGTTTGTGCGACCAATAAAGCACGGTCTCTGTATTGGTCGCACAAATTTGAGAAGTTTGTCAAGAGAAGTGTGTGTCTTGTACAAGCTGTGTGGTTCCCCTGTGACTTTCCTCCTCGACTGCTACAAAACGTCCTTCCTACTCTCGGCCCTTTTTTAAAATTTCTTATCTTTATTAAGAGCATCTGACTTTGGGTCAGGCCACTGTTAAATAAAGGCCACCACAGCATATTTGGGTTTTTCAAAATCTTGTAAATATTTTTCAGGTGACAGAAGGCCAAATTTGCAGTAGTCCTTTTGTGTCTCTGAAAGTTCATCACTATACCCAGATTTTGGTGCCAGCTCAGCACTGCTGAGTGGGCAGGGTTTTCTGACTCCTGATTGTTTTCCTCCTTTAGCTGTAAAATAATTTCTTCAGTTTTGTTCTCATTCAGCTGAAGAAAGCTGTGGTTCATCCTCGCTTTGGTTTGTTCTATGATTGTACTTAACTCTCGAATGGATGTCATCTGTGTGTCACAAACAAAATCATTTTATACTCTACACATCACCGACCATGATAATTGCAATTTATTTACCAAAGAGCAAAGGAACGAGACCCAAAATGAAAAAAATAAAAGGCAAACAGATTAGTAATAGAAATATGAATGTTTTTTTCTGATTATGCCTAAAATAATCTAAATAAAACGGTGCAAATACATGGCAAACATCATTACTGTGCTCATCTTACCGTCGCTTGCTCTGAACTTTGCTGTTATATATTCGTCTCCAGGAAGCTTGACTTTCTTCTTGCTGGCTGGAGCTCTGGGACAACCTGAGAGACTAAAGAAGATTCTTGTCATGATTTTTAGAGCTGGATCAACAGATTGTGGAGCCCCAAGGAAAGAAAAAATTACTTTATCAAAAAATGTTTTTTTAGTCCTATCATGTCAAACTGATATGTCCTGAAATGACTAAAAAGAGGCTGAATGATTGAAAGTAGTTCAGAATGACAGTGAGTTGATTACATTGTTTGACATAACAGCTAAAATGCTCAACCCAAGATGGAAAACTTTTCTTTTGTTTTTGGCTGCTTTTCAGTTATTTCAGTTTATGGTCTTTTATTTTTAAATTTAATCTGTCCAATTTTAATCTATTTGATGTGTTTTTTTCTGCTTGTATGTTGTTTTTAACTACAAGGTCTTTCAATTATCTCTGGCTGAGGGATGCTGTATAAATAAAGTTGCCTTGCCTTAGATTAATAATTTTCCTTTGCTAGATTAGTGCATCATTTTGCACCTGTCACATCCACTGCATAGTTAAATTTCATCATTTTAGTGTAAGATCATTTTTTTGTCAAACTGTACTGTAAAATAAACATTTTCACTGAAATGCCTGCTTGCTGGTTTCTGTATGTTCTTGTGGGATGTGGCGTAGAGAAAGCAAAAAAAAAAAACAACAACAAAAAACTGTGGTACTAATAAACCAGTTTAAAAATCAAAACGCATCCTTTAAAAGTTCTAAATAATGCAGAAATCTCGACTTCATACGTTTGTAAACTGTTTCACTTTTGTGCCATTAGAATAGTTACAAACATAATTCTTTAAAATCTACATCGGTCAGTAAAGAATAGTGTTCAACATCCAGCCACTCCACACATCCAAATGCTTGAGCAAGATACCAAAACCAAAATTTTCTACAAAAAGCAGGATACCTGCGGTGTGTCAAGAAACTGCCATTAGCATGACCAGAACCATCACAGCCTGGTGTTGGGCAGGTCGGGCCTTCGGTCTTAAAGGCCTTCCAAGAGAAAGGAGTGCCATTTAGTAGACCTTCCCTCTGTCGCTTTGCTGCAAGTGGACAGCCATAGGCACTACGGTGGGTAGCATACTTTCCACTGATGTGTCCAAGACTGTCACAGCCAGGAACTGGACACCTGGAGATAAGCAGAAATCCTAATTTGACTAAATGCTTTCTTCATGTCCCATTCAGTACAGTTTTTGGTGAATGCATGTCGGTAAGGTAAAATGTTTTAGAATTGCAAAAAACTACGGCCTTTGCAGTTTGATCTGATTATTTAAAATCGGTTATTGTATGTTGTCACTATCCTGACACAAACGACTGTCCGGCCCACAATGACAACCGCATCGTTAATTTGCTGATGACACCCCGGTGATCGGACTCATCTCACAGGGTGATGAGGCAGAGAGAGTGTTCAGAGAAAAACCTCACTCTGAACACCAAGAAAACCAAGGAGGTCACCAAGTACTTCAGGAACCTCAGCACCCACCCAGGTACTCTCTACACCATGGCGAGAGTGTGGAGAGGTTCCACACCTTCAGGTTTCTTGGCGACCTCATCCCCGCTGATCTCTCCTGGACTAACTACATCGCAGCAGTGACCAAAGAGGCTCGGCAGCAGCTACACTTCCTGAGAATCCTCAAGAAGCACAAACTGGACTCCAAGCTGCTATTGACCTTCTGCAGCTCATCCATTGACGGCCTGTTGACATACTGCATTGCACCATGGTACGGCAGCTGCACTGCTGCATACAGAATGAGGCTTCAGAGGGTTGTTAAGACCATTCAGAGGCTCGTTGGCTGGAGGATTGGCTTTTATATTGCATTTTGGATTTGTACAACTGACTCCAGAGATGGTATTAACACAGTAGAATTTAAAATTCTGTTGTGTTAAAACAATATAATAATATATTAACCAAAACAGAGTCTTGGCTTGTTATGCTTACTTAATGGTTCGGTCTACTGATATTTTGAGAATGCTTTATAATTCTGTCCCCACAGCATTATTCATGAACTGCTGGTCTAATAGAAAACAGAAACAGGAATGACATTAGATGCAGTCACTCACCTCAGCAGCTCAGATTCTTCCTTGTCGTCCTTGGAAGGTGCTGATTTGACTCCTCCTTTCTTGGCCCGTGGACATCCAGACAAACTGGCAAAGTCACACGTAAAAATGTCAACACTTTCGTAAAGTAAGGAGGCCGAATAATCAAAGTACAATTATTAATTAATATTCATTTTTAGTAAGATGTCATCCCATTAGGTGTCATTACTTTACTTATACGGATCAAAATGCAAATGTGAGGAGCTCCCACCTCCTGTGTGACGCATAGTTTCCAGTGATGTGACCCGATCCATCACAGCCTGGAGTCGGACACCTGAGACACACGCAGGCAGGTTTTCAGCACACTTTTCTTTTTTACATTTTTTATTTTCCTCACTTTGCACCTAATAGTTACTGTTGTATGCTTCCAGCTAGATATCCACCACCCTTATTTGCTGTTTCCATCTTTTAATCGAATTGAAGCATGGAGATGAGAAAATGGACCGAGCCATAGCTGCAGAGTTTTCAGTAAACTTGTTGAGGTTAAGTCAGGAAACAATTAACTCAATGAAACACACATACTTCAGTTCAGCTGTGTGGGCAGCCATGAGGGTCCGAAGTGATTTATCAGCAAGAGGACAGCCTGACAGACTGAAAAAGTAGAAGGAGAGAGTCAGAAAACAGAAGTTAGAACAGATGGAAAGAGCTAGAACACAAGCTCAACCAGAACGGAAGTCAAGTCAGAACTGGGTTGCACCCATAAGAAGAGATTTGCTGCATTATCTACCTGAACAGTGTAATTGTTAGAAAAATTTAAAAAAATCTGAATCACCATGTGCAGTGTAAACGATGTCGCTTGCTCCTGAAAAGATTCGGTCAAATTTCAAACAAAAAAACTCACAAACTGCCTAAATTAGATAGAAAACACAGGGACCAAATGATGCCACAGCGTTTCTTCTGTAGATAACATAATCTTCAAATTACGAATTATGCATGTGGACAAAACTGTTGGGACACTGGTGTTACAGCTGCTAAGACAACAAAGATCCTTGAATCCTTCAAATTAAAGAGAAGGTTAATATGAACGGTAAACAAAGAGCCCAGAACACAAAAATAAAAAAAAAGAAAAGAGGACTGAAGTAGAGAGCCTTAAGTCGCTGCAACTGCATGCGCTGCTGTGATAACCACAGGAACAATATCACAGACTTGTGGTCAGGGATGAAGAAGATCACAGGCTTCAAGCGAACGGAGGATCGGACAGATGAAAGTATGGACAGAGCAAATGAGTTGAACACATTGTTCAATAGATTCAGATCTGGAACAAGCTCATCCCGCCCTGCTTTGACCCACAGCTTTCATACGCTCTGTCTTCCACCTCAGTCATGGACTCTTCTGTCATGGACCGAACCAGAACAAGGCTGCAGGTCTGGATGCTGTCAGATCCTAAAGGCCTGTGCAGAGCAGCTCTGTGGGATTCTGCAGCAGCTTGACCCAACGGAGGTTCTGTTGTTGAGGAAGCATACCAGCACATACCAGGACTCCCTGCAGTTTGCTTGTTATTGCCAAGGAGTTGAAGATGCTATCATACATCTGCCTCAACAAACCCACTGTCATCTGGACAAAGCAGGCAGCACAGTGAGGATCATGTTCTTTGATTTCTCCAATGCATTTAACACAATGCAGCCTGATCTGCTTTGTCGGAAACTCCAAAAGATCCAGGATCTATGACTGAATGATAAACAGACCACAGATTATTAGACCACTGAAGGTCTGTGTGTCTAACCAGGAGGTCAGCAACACAGGAGCACCACAGGGCTCTGTACTCTCACCATTCCTTTTCACCCTGTACACTTCAAACTTCCAGCACAAGTCCGACTTCTGTCGTCTACAGAAATGCTCTGATAACTCTGCAGTTATCGAATGTATCATAGATGGACAAGAGTACCGAGCTGGTTTTATCGCTTTGTCCGCCAGCTTGCTTATGGTTATAGATTTCAGGAGAAATAGGGTTAGATCAAACCCTATTCCCATCGCGTGAGAAGAAGTGGAAGTGAAAGTTTGTGGCTTAATTTCCACAAACTGTGCAAATTAGATGAATGATGAATATGTTTCAAAATGGAAAACTCTGAAAGCTGGTAGAAAGGATATGGAATTAGGAAAATTAATAGCCCACAAAGTACTATTGGTATAAATAAGTAAAGTAGTTAGTTGGATTTAAAAACTAAAACTACAATTGAGACTAATAATTATAAATTAAAGAAAGAAACCAGGAGCTTGAGTTGGTTTGCTTGGACCTCGGGTTTATGATAAAAGGTTTAAGCTGCTGAGTTTTAATAACTAAAAGACAAACTTTGGACTAGGCTGCTAAGATCAATATTGATATTTACAGATAGGAGATTATTGTGAGAAAGAGATGATACAAACCAACATAAGTAAAATTAAGATATTTCAGAAAAACTACAAGGGGAAAAAAAAAAGTAGAGTAATTTCAGCACTGTACCAAACGGGAAAAGGAACTTAAAGAACATAAAAGTGAAAAAAACAAAAACAAACAAAAAAACCCCCAATAGGATATGGAATACTCAGAACATGTAGGACAATCTATTTGGGGTGTCTTACACATGACATACTACAAAAAGAAGACAAATACCTGGTAAACATTTTGCCTTCAGCAAGTCAGAAAACATCACAAGATTATGATATAAAGAGGAACCGATTGTGGAGCAATGGCTGTGCATTATGGAGGAGATATCTGTGCTGAAAAAGCTCACATATAAACTGAGATTGCAAGTGGGTCAATTTGTTGGAAAATGGAAAATATTTAATGATTATAGAACCAAGGAAGACACCACTTTCACAACCGGACAATATGGACATTAATAAGGAACAATAGTATCAGGATGTAAACGTGTTGACACCTCTCTACTGTATCTGTTCAGACTAAAGTACAATGAAAAACAAAAAATGAATAACCTTAGAAATAAACTTAACAAGCTCCCTGATGGAGGGCAAAAAGCTGCTCAATGACCACTGGTTTTAGCTGCTAATGCACTAAATCTTAAATGTATGTATAAAAGAAAAGAGACGCAGCGCTTTGCTACTAATTGTCAATACTACAAGATAACAATATCAGGAAAAAGTTTGAATTTAAAAAATAAAATAACGAGAGAGAGAAGAAGTAGGTCACTTATGACGGCTTGACTTTGACAACCATAACATGTAGATGTGCTGCGAAATTTGGTGTTTTCAGGTCAGTTAAAAAACTGAAACACCAACTCAGATCATCGGTAGAGCAGATGCTTAAACTGGCCAATCAACCACTGCGATGGCAGATAATAATCACATTAATAACTGTAAAATACTCAAGCCTCAAAACATAAAACCTTTATGCTCAATTCCAATTTTTTACTGAAATCCATTTTTTTTTCTCTGCATGGTCGTTCATACTAGTAATTACACCCGACTGCAGTGAGACTGCTGTGTGAACTGTTTTTATCTGCAAAGCGACCCACATGAGCAGAAGAAGAACGCTGGAGTCGCATACCAGTGTATGGAAGTGTGCTGGTCTGAAAGCCTTACGTTTGACATGTTAGTTCCTCCGTATAATGTGATGACTATGTTAGCTCATTACAGCTCCAGTTGCACCTGAGAGGTGGGTGTGACAGGTATAAAGTTGGCTTAAAAGGTGTATATGATAAAGAATACATTCTATTCTATTCTATTCTATTCTATTCTATTCTATTCTATTCTATTCTATTCTATTCTATTCTATTCTATTCTTTACATCCTGATTTTACCGTATTTGGCTTTTTCTAGTGTAAAATTATGACATCAATGTCATAAAAGATGGAAATATGTGACTTGACCATTCAGATTGCAGATGCTTTGAAAACAGTTGGATACGAATCAGAATTAGTTCAAGTACAAGTGGCACAGATCGTATTTTTTGGGGGTGAAAAACCGAAATATACGGTAGGTCCCACATGTGCAAAGCAGTGGCTCTAAAGTGTATTGAACATAGATGGAGCTGAAAGAGGCCTTTTGAATAAATTCAACCTTCAAACTTAAGACAGCTGGAGGAGTTTGTTCACTACATTTCGTTGCTTGTACTTGTGATTCTGTTCTATTCTATTCTAGTAGTGGGCCAAAATACCTGTGGACAGGTACAGAAGTCTTTTTAACAGATGTAGAAATTATTTGATTGCAGTGATTGTCTCAAAAGGTTGCTCAACAAACTATTAAGTTACAGGTGTCATTTTATTTTGTCCAAGCCTGCTTCATTTGTTTGCTTTTTAAAATTATTGTATTCAACCACATTCAAAGCAATGTGGATTTTCATTGGTTGATTTCCATAAATGCTATGTATTACCTTTGTCAGTTTTAAATGATTTCAGGGACCATTGTGGGCTTTTAGGTCACAAAGTGTTGCCAACAATTTTGTACATGTGTGAAGAAGCTGCTATAAGAGGATAAGAAGATTCATATTAATAAAAGGGGTTTTCTGAAATTGGTGTGCTCTTAATATTTTGGAAAAAACCCTAGAAGAATGTTAAATTTACTTGACTGTTATTGTCGGCCTCATGTTAAATTTATTTAATCTTTGATAACTTTGTAAAGTACATTTATAGAAATTTACAAGACCACTGATCACACATATGTAGGCTTTTATATATTTATTTTCATAGTCATAAGTAAAAGTAGGACTGTTTAAAATGACTAAAGGTAAGTTCATAACTATAGCCTCAGTATTCAATCATTTACTTGTCAGTTAAATTAACAAATTTATGGACAAATTAATGACAACATGATAAAAAAAAGAAAAAACACTTTCGTAATACACACTCAAGATCTTACCTTCGATGTGATGCATAATTGCCAGTGATATGCCCGCTGCCGTCACAGCCTGGTGTTGGACATCTAAATCAAAGAAAATAATAATCATGGATTAGACCTGAGCCTGTTGTTACAGTCCACTGTTATCACATGCTGAGTGATAACATGTGATAGCTATCAGTGATAGCTGCTAGGTTTTCTTGAATAGAAGGCTACTTTGGCCAATTTAAATCATAAGCTAAACTTTTTGATATCTAGCATCAATTGAATTGGATGTATAATTTGACTGACTTGATTTTCTTTTCTTTTTTGTAAAGCAAGTTGAGCTGTGTCGTGGTTCTGCTGGTGCTGAAAGATGTCATGTTGTGACTATATACTATATAAACGAACCAAAATGATCTGAAATGAAATTACACAAAACAAAATCTTCAAAAGATTTCTTGCAGTCAGCATCTATCACAATTATGCTGCACATGTGACAGCAGACACACTGGTTTGTGTGTAAAGTCTATTCTGTGAAAACAGAAATCAGATGCTTTAGCAGTGACTTTGTTGTCATACTGACGACTGTTCAGCCAGTAGATATGTTTGCACTGAGCTTCTTCTGTATAAGGCTTGGAAGTCAGTCTCTCTTGTGCCACTACTGCCATCTTTTAGCGTAAAATAGCATTGTACCAGAAATTACTCTTAAAGGGATCCATGATTAGTTGTAACAATAGACTTTATCTCAGAAGTATTTATTTTAGATGTAAAACCAATACAGTAATAATAATGTAGGTTGTTTAGTTTCTATAAATTTTAATTCAATATTGTCACATGAAAGTCGCCATGTTGTTCACTCTGAAGTGCATTCTGGAGTAAATGACATCTAAAGGTCCAGCTGTGCTAGCTCCGTCCAGCCAAAACAGCGATGGGGATGTAGAAGTCACAAGAGGTAATGAAGATGAGGAGGACCAAACAGAGGAAGAGGACAGCGTTGGCTGAAGAATCTTGTGTTTTGATTTAGGTCTGACACCACATGGTAGCTATTATCAAACCCTGAACTGAAGATCACCTGTCGTGTCACATGCCCTATTTTCATGAGTTTTAAAATGGGAAGATCTTGAACTTACACAATAACTTCTTTTTTGCTGTCTTTGGGCTGAAACTTGACTTTAAAACTGCCAGTAGTGACTTCACCGGGGTATTTCCGATCCTCTGAGTTTTCTTGGTTCTCTTCCTCATCATCAGATGATGTATATGAAGGAGCTGTGTACTCCATCTAGTCAGAAGTAAAAATAGAGCATAAATGACTAAGATACTTTTGAAAAAGTTGATCTAATCAGAATTCTGTTTCCAACTTTAATATTGTTTTAATGCATATACAGTTGCTACAGGCATGGGACGCTGATATTTCCTCTTTTCCTCAAGCTTTTGTTTTGTACAGAGATGTCCTGTAAGTGGAAAAATTCATTACCTCTTCATGGTCTTCCTCCTTGTCTTCACTGGGTTTGGTGAAATCTAGTGGACCGTCCCAGTGTGACTGAGGATGGTCCTGAGACAACGTGGCATCCACAAGTTGAGAGGAGGAAGGCAAAGGACATGCAGTCTCTGCAGACTGTATGTCCTCTCTCTTGGTCTTTTTCATGCTGAGGTCTAAGGTGCCATTCTCATCCACCTCAATCGCGACCTCCTGCAGTATTAAAATAAATGGTGAAAGTGAAGTACGGGATAGATGTTGGGCGTAACTGGAAAAGCCAATGTTCACATCCTAAACTGGCTTTGAGCCACACAACAGACATATCAGCGTCACTGACGTTCTCCTCGGGTGCAGTTGTACAGCAAGCGGCTTTAGCTAAACCGTTCTTTAGTATCCATCGCAGCAGATCTGTATACCTTGGTGCAAGGCTCCAGGAGTTTAGTGCCGCAGGTTTCCGGTCTCTCCCAGCAGCGGGTGGACAGGTTGAGGATTGCTGTTGCTGCCATGTGGGCTGCCTCTGCATCCTGGCTGTAGTCATAACCACTAGAGGACGGGGTGTTCTTGGCGAAACCTCCAGACGTACCATGGCTTGGGGAGGACGCCTTGGAAAATGGTTTAGCTGTGAGCAAATGGCACAAAAATAAATACTTAGGTTAACAGATTGATTGATATGGCATCTTCAATTATGTGAGCTCTCATTTACCAATTAATCTATGTTCCACCCTCATCTGTGCTCACAAGCTCTAGGTAGTGACCTAAAAAACGAGACTGTAAAGTCCGGCGGCTTTAACCCTCTCAGGCTCAAATTAAGTTGTAGTTGCAGGAAAAATCTGATATTTGGAGAAAATGATCATATGGGGTATACAATTCAGACTTTTTTGAGAGAGACATTTAAACAGCATTTCAACAGCATTTAGCTGTTGCAAATCTGTAACATCTGCCTGGAGAGGATTAATGAGTTTCCTCCGGGCTGTCTGGGCTCTCTCTTTGAGGCAGAGAAACTGAGTAGGTCAGTTTTCCAGCAGGACCTCGTCCACATCGAGAGCAGCTAGTGGAGGTGTCTTGGGGAAGGACCAACTGTGTATCAGTTGGTCAGAGGATCTGGCTCAGGTGGGGCGGACTGGGAGGACTGGGGAGAAAGGTGGCCTTGCTGATTTTCACAACATTTCTGAATGTAATCACACCAGCAAAAGAGGGCTTTTAGTTTAGTAATGAACGACTATTCAACATTTACAAATATTGTTTATTTTGACTAACAAATGATAATTTTATTAACCCTTTAACTGTCACCACCAAAACAATCAGGTCAGTGGGTCCATGAGGGCACTGGTGACACTGGTTCTGCCAGATCAAGATCCCTTCTGTGCAATAAAAACATAGTTTTTGTACATAATTTGTACATGACTTGCAGTATGACAATTTAATCATCTTAACTTTACACATTAGATGTTTACTCTTCTTACCTGAATTTAAATGGACTTAATTGTCTGTGTCTTTTTTTGCTTTTATGTTCACTTGGGTAGAATAAAGTGTTTTGAATTGTGAATCAAATTACATCAAGCTCAAATGGGTGTTTATTGTATTGTGTCATTTCTCCAACTGATACAGAGTTGCGTGAAAAAACACAACGCTTTATGCAGCAAAGGTCATCAGGCCGGGACTCAAACCTGTGAGGGCCGTGTCAAGGACTAAGGACCCCTGAGTGCTTAGTCCTTCACGCCTGTGCCACCACAGAACCCGTTGTCAACATTCAAGACTTGTTTTTTGCCAAAACAAGTCAGACTTACATTTGAAGACTTTAGTGGATGTGTCAGTAGTGTCGGGCGTCTTTGGAACAATCATACGCTTTCCAAACACTTGGACATCAAAGCTTGCATAGTCAAAAGAAACCTTGGAGTATTTCTCCAGCTCCTTGGCAAGGTTAGCTCGAGGCGTGGTTGTCACCGTGTTGGGGCGGTAGCTGCCGTACTGCGGGATCTCCAGCTGTTTCACAAAACACATCGGCCTGCAAGAAAAATCATAGGTTTGACCAAAATGCATCAGCAGACACGGACTTCCATAGAGGTGAGGAGGAAACCAAACGTTGTTTCCTGTCTTGCCTTAGCACTCTGTCAGAGTTTGAAGTTGGCTCACTGGCTGAAGGTTGTAGATGAACCTGCTTGTCCTGGCTCTTGTTCAGCTTAGCTGCTGCTGCTATGGGGCAACCGGACAGGCTGAAAGGGGTTGAAGATCCAAACATGAGTTTTTAATTAGAAAAGCAAACATTGAGATTTTTTAACTTAGATGATTTGATCAAACATGTGTTAGTTTTATTAGAAGACATTAATTTGTCTTAATTTTCTGCTGCTTATTTTCTAAATGTATCTTTAAAATCAGTCCTCATTTTGAAATAAATAATAAAGAGAAATTATACTAAAGCATAAAATGACCTGCTGTGTGCATGCCTGTGTGCGGGTGTGTGTGTGTGGGTGTGTGTGTGTGTGTGTGTGTGTGTGTGCTTTAACAACCTGCGGTGTGTGTTGCGGTTACTGTTCACATGACCTTGGCCGGTGCAGCCGGGAGTGGGACACTTCAAGACATTTTCGTGCATGGCCAAAACTACAGACAGCAGAAGTACACTAAGGTCAGTATAATTAGAATAGGATGTGTCCTATGAACACACAATGACTGTGAGCTAAAGAAAGCAGTCAGTCTTCAGTAGTAGTGTTAGTTGAACTGATTATGGCATGTTACAGGTGCTAGTGAAGACTTCTCCATTTTCTGTCTTGATTCTCAAGACCGAAAGATGACAGAAACATTTTTTCTTCTCATCTAAAATGCCTGTATCGTCTTTAGCTTATTGCAGTCGTTCCCCAAGTTGCGATCAGATACATTGAGGGTTGTGAAATGTGAAGTTGGTACTTTTACAATGTCACACTGAATTCAATACATTTTTGAAGCGATAATATTTTTTAAAAAAATAAAAAAATAGCATGAAACAGCTGTTTGGTTGATCCGTCTCTGTTTTCATACCCTCCTTTTACTGTTCTATGAGTGAAATTGTTTAACTTCCACCGACGCCAGTGAAAGGTTTGGGAGCCGCTGGGTGATGTACTCACTCTCTGGAGGTATTCTGTCTTTGTGTGGACATCCAGAAAGACTGCGGTGGTGAGGATACAACCCAGTGATGTGGCCTGTTCCGTCACAACCTGGAGTTGGACACTTCACTTCCTTCTTTTCTGAAAAGATGTGCAGAGGCTTAATTAAATGTCATCAAAACACAAGAGGCTTATGAAAAAAAGTAGATTTTGCTTGTATTTTAACAGATTACGGGAAAATGATTTGTTTTCTTGAGTCCAACATGGGAGAGACCAAACAATCCATATATGTCACATTTTTCTAATAAGATTCTATGTCACACAGTTTGACACAAACCTAATTTCTTCAACATTAAACATTAGCATGAAAACGTCAAATCTTTGTCACATTAATTGCAATAACAAGACGGCAGGGCTTGCAGTTAGACGTGTTGCTCTATGTCAGGGGCATCGAACTCAATGTAATTTTGGGCCAAATCAAGATCATAAATGTTCTTAAAGGGCCGGTTGTGCCAGAATCTATTGCTTAAACCCGTTAATGAACTGTTGAAATATGAACAAATTCTTAAAATTAAATAACATTGAACATCTTTTCAGCCCCTCCAGGACTTTGCAACAGTCTTTTGGATTTTTGCAATAAAAATCAACATGTTTGTGGTTCTAATTTTGAAATACTTGCACTTTTGTACGATAGGAAATAGGACATTTTATTACTCGCTGTATCGTTATGGATTATAAATAAAGTAAGGCTGAGGCAGATGTTTAGCAGAAGTAAGAGACACATCCACCTGCAGGTGGCAGAAAACAGTCACTTGGATCCAATATTTTTCACCATTTTTGCCAAAAATCTACAATCATGTTTCAGTGCAAAAAAAAAAAAGAATAACAAAATGCAGGGCTTTGTTGATTTTATGTGAATTTATGCAATAATTTGCAGAGAAGTGGCGAGACTGATTGATGTAATTTAGCAGTAAACAGATAAAAACTGCTTTGATTTGATTGAAAAGAATAATGCTTAAGCACACCGTTATCTTTTCTGACGGTTCTAGGGCCACATAAAAAGCTACGGCGGGCCAGATTTGGCCCTTGGGGCCTTGAGTTTGACACCCGTGCTCTGTGTCATTGGCAGACAGCGTACCTTTGCTACAGTGAGAGGAGCGGCGGACTCCAGCAGAACCGTCAGAGTTCTTCACGGAGGTGTTGCACGACTGGTAGTCAACAGAACTGCTGCTCTCCTGACCTCCCTGGACCTCCTCTGCCTTCAGAGCAATGGCCTGCTCCAGCAGCCCCAGATTCCCTCGAGTCATGTCCCAGTTTTCAGAGTCGTCCGTGACGCCTGATCCCTCGGAGACACGATCCAATTCCTCTCCCCTGTCCTCCTCCTCCTCCTCCTCCTCCTCCTCGTCTTCCTCCTCCAGTTCCTCGTCGTCTTCCTCCTCGTCCTCATCCTCGTCCTCGTCCTCCTCGTGTTCCTCCTCCTCTGCGTGAACTTCGATGATGACTGTGCTCGGAGAGGCTTTGCTTGAGTTTCCTTCTTCTTCCTCATCGTCTTCTTCTTCATCTTCTTCTTCCTCGTCTTCTTCTTCTTGCTCCACTTCACCGACTTTGCTGCTCTGCTTCTCCTCTGCTGCTTCTTCCTCGGCCCTGAGGGTGTCGCACTGCTCTTCCCTGAGTGACACAGTCGCTTCAGATTCCTGAATGAAAACTGTCTCAACTTGTCTCACTGCTCCATCGTCTTCATCCTCTTCCTCTTCCTCCTCCTCCTCTTCCTCCTCTGCATCCTCCTCATCCTCCTCCTCTTCTTCAGTCTCATTATTCTCTATCGGTTTTGACTCTTTGGCCTGATTTTTGTAATCTCCACTTGAGTACTGGTGATCAGAATTTTCCTGCCTGATCATCTGTCTTCTTATCTCCATCTCTTCTGCAACATTCCTCTGATTTTCCAGTTCCTCCTCCTCCTCCTCCAGGTTTGCTCTTTTTGCTTTATCTTCTTCCTCGTCTTCTGTCTCTTCGTGGCAAGGGACAGCTGTTTCTTCTGCTGGGAGCTGTGGTGGGAGGCAGGCGGATGCGGACTGAACCTCCTCTTCCTCTGGGATTATCACACATGTTACCTCCTCGCTAAAGTTTTCTGTCTCTACTTTGTTCTCAGTCTCTGAGGTGATACTTCCGCTCTTGTCATCAGGTGAAGGGCAAGGTTGTTCTGGGTTTTCTGTGGTCATCGAGGTACGTTCAGCTGTGGAACCCAAGTGCACAAAACGGTCAGAGCCGCTATGTTGTTCATTTGTAACCTCGTCTGCATCCGTACGTAAAAAGATTGGCAACAGATTTGTAGCAACAATGAAAATTGTTCACATTTACATCCACATTCACATTTTTGAGCTGAAAGAAATCGGAGAAATGTGTGAAAGACTGAGTTACGCACCTTTTCCCATCTCGCTCTTTGTTTCTCTTTTCTTTTTGTCTTTGATGCCGTCTTTTTCCTCTCCACCTTCCTCATTCTGCTCCTCCTCTTCTGCCATGTCACTGTCCTCATCGGCCTGTTTGGTGGGCTGGGTCCTCTTCCTGGGCGACAGCGGGTTCTCTTCGATCTCAGCGTCCTGAAGCTTCCTTTTCTTTACAATTGGGCACCCTAGCGCGCTGAGCGCAACATGGACAAAACAAAAGAACTGTAATGTTGTATCACACTCAGTCAGCAAACTATATGGTGCGTTCATTTGACTGGAAATGAATGTTTAGTCAAATAAATGATGTGGTTAAAGTCGAAATGATGCAAGCACACTGATAACGGAGCGGTATCATAACCGTGGAGAAAGTTGCTTTCACAACAAATGTGATAAAAGTTCTTTATTATCGTCTCCATATTTTAGAGCTGTAATTCACCCAGTGTGTCTGTAGGAATTCATGGGACATAGAAAACAAACAGATGAGGTGCTTCCTGTATACGATGAGACAAATTAAATCTCTTGTAAATTAGATCTGTTTACTTGTGTGAATAAATTTGAAATAACAACATTATGCTGTTTAGGAAAGCTTCAGAGACGCTGGAAGGATGACCTTGTCTGCCTCATGAAATAGGCCAGTTCACAACAACAAGGAACCTGCGGGCTATTCATCAGTAAAACAATGTCACCCTAAAAGGAGCTGAGGAAAAACAAAATGGTTCCCTCTTTAGTACAGGAAATGTTCTACGTCAACTAATATTTCAGATATAATATGGACGTCTCTTCCCTCTGTTTGCCCTACAAAAACAGAAAGTCCATCATCTACAGAAGTAAATCGTCAGGCAGATTTTCAGTACTTTCTATTGTTGATGATAAGACCTGCTCTCAAATGACTGCTTATCATTTCTGCTGGATCCCACCTTCTGTGTCTCGAGTATCTTCCACTGACGTGACCTTTGCCGTCACATCCCGGGGTGGGACAGCTGCTGCTGGCAAAAACCAAGAAAAACCTACATTTCAAACACATCACATTGCTTGATTTGAGAGCCGTTCAGGACAAGAATACTTCACCTCATCTCCAGCTTCATCGCTTGTCCAACTTGTTCTGCTGACAGAGAGTAGAGTTCACCGCATTATCCGAGAACACAAACAAATATTGCACGTTACACAGAGTGGTTTTGATATTGCAAATGAATTAGCATTTGAGAGTAAAAGTTTCTGGATATATTTGCAAACTTCAAATGTAGTTGAAACTTTTTACAAAACAACTATTCAAATTAGATTTAAATCAAATAACTGCAAAATTAAATCCACATGTTGTCTGGTTTTGTCAAGATACACTTTTATTACGTATATGACTGAAAACCAATGGGGGGGATTTTTCTTTCAATCTAAATACATTTTTATGTTGTTAAAAATTTTTATATTTTTTCTCATTTCAGAAAGTAAAATAATTCAATTTACATAGAATGATATATATTCAAGTTTTTATTTATTCTAATTTTGATGATTATGTCTTATAGAAAACAAAACCCAAAATTCAGTGTTTCATATATTAGTGTATGCTGAAAGAAATCATATTATATTCAAGGAAAGTTGAGTGGAAGGAAAAAAGTGTTATACCAAAAGGTGCACCACCTAACAGGGATAATCACAACCTTACGATGACTGTCAAGTAAAATCCATTCAAGAAGGAGATTCACAGAAGAGAAATGAGAGAAATGAGAATACAATAACATTTCTCATTTCATTTGTAGACAAAAAAACCACAAAAAAAACAAAGAATACTAAAATAGAAAATACCTTAAAAATTAGGCATACAATGAAAATGTATAGGAGAAGCACAAACTAAAATCACTATTTCAGCTGGTGTCAAAAGAGTTTTGAGAAGTGAAAATGATCCTTAAATGTACGAGAAGCCAGTGGAGGAAGACAAGAATGTGGAAAATGTGATTATAACTGTTTCCTCCAGATTGAAGACCTGCCACTGCATTTTGTATTTTCTGTAGCTGGCTAAAATAGGAACCACTGCACCCCATACAAAGTGTATTTCAGGAATCTGGTCAAGCATTAATGAAGGCATTGCTTACTAAAAAGTACTGACTTAATTTTCCCCAACTTCCATGGCTGATGTGAAATGGACTTTATAACAGAATCCAAGTTGCTTGAAATCCAGAGTAAAAGTGATAATTTGGGGTGCCATGTCATCTGTTGGTGCTCATTCACTGTTTTCTGAAGTACATGGTAAATGTAGCCATACATCAGTAAATTTTAAGGTACTTTATACTTCATTCTGCTCACAAGCTCTCTGAAGATGCTGATTTTTATTTTCCAACAGGCCGAACACAGTCCCAACCAAATACTGAGGGCATAGAAGTAAACACACTCTTCAAAAGCCTGACACTTGTGTTTAAAACATCCTTTTTGTTGGTCTGATGTTAATATTCAAATCTATAATTGTCTGTAAACCACGATCATCAAAATTCTGAGATATAAAGGATTTCAATATTGTTCTCTGTGTATTGACTCTATATGTTACGTAAGTTTCACTTTCGAAAATGAGTCAAAAGAAAATTTTAACTTTTCTTTTGAAAAGTTCAAATTTCTTTTGAAATTTGAACTTTGTTATAATTTTTGGAGCTTTATTGGTGTCAGCAATCCACTTATTTATAATTTCTGATTTGCTGGAAGGACGAATGATTGCTTTAATAAACCAAAACCAAATAGAAGAAAATATCTGGTACAACGTGTTTGTTTCTCAGCTTTCTAATACTCTTGACTTGATTGAATTGGGTTTCTAGAATATGAATGAGAAGTGAGACAGAGTGAGGAGATCAGATCTTTGGAAATCAAGTCTCACTTTCTGTTCTGGTTTCTGCATACAGGCTTGTCAGTGCTCACACTCACCCCGGATGGCTTTGGAACGAGCTCGTGTTCTTGTCTCTGTGTCTTGACTCATCTATGTGACAGAGGGTTGGGCGAAAGGTTTACAACAAACAGACAGCGCAGCATGGAGGAACGATTGAGAGGGTAAATTGTTGTCAGACAGACACAGGAGAGATGGCCAGAAAGACAGACAGACAGAGAAAACAGACAGGGAGGGAAAAACAACAACAACAAAAATACTTTGTCACTTACTTTCATCTATCTTTGAACTCATTTGTGCCTAGAGTTGGACACAAAATAGGAAATCAGCTCCGATAAAGCTTTGAATTTATCTGAGAGCAATCTACATTCTGCCTTTCTGAATGAAAATACAAACTTTACTGCGTTCTGTGAGATCAGAGGGATCCAAAAAAAAAAGAGAACAAGTTTTGCTATTTGATCTCATAGGTAACTTTAAACATAACAGATAAAAACAGAAGCCACATGCTGCCTCTAAAAAGCAACATTTTCTATTAAAGTTCAAGAAATGTTACGCTTTTTTTTTCTTTTCTTTTCTTTCTCTTGGACCATCAACTAAAATAATCACAGATTACACTGTTAATTTCAACACTGGGAAATGCCAGTGTTAATGCCAAGAGAATATTTAGGAAATATTTGGAAATCAAATAAAAATATTTCAACAAACATATGGATCAGCTTCAAATCAGCATAATTCTCTTTGAGGTTTTTGGTAAGTCATGGTTATAATTAAATATTTCAAAAGTGCGTACAGGTGTCTTGTCTAACAAGACGTATTGTACAGGCATACCTCTGTATACCTATCCACAGGTAGGTTGATAGCTCTGTATAGGAATAAAGGCCACTGATCTACAGATAAAACTCCTTCATTAAAACTACCGCAGTACTCCCTCCCACCTGGAGCAGCATCAGCCTCTGACCCTGCACCTCTACCAGGTGACTTCTTTTCTGAAGAGCATCAACCCCAACAAAGTCCCAGGAGCTGACAAAGTGTTGGGGAGGAATCTGAGGTCACCTGTTGGCAGGGGTCTTTTTAGACATTTTCAATCTGCAGTTTTCAGCTGTCCTGGTCTTCCTCAATTGCTCCATCTTTGTGGTTGTGCCAGTAGAATCTGTTGTGACCTGCTTGAATGACTACTGCCCGGTCACACTAACCCCAATCATTACAAATCGATGTGAGAGGATCATCCTGAAACACATTAGGGATGGCCTTCCTGCTGGTCACGACAGGCAACAGTTTGCCACAGAGCGGGACATCTCCATTGCACTACACACAGCCCTTAGACACTTGCAGCATCCTGACACTTTTGCTGAACTGCAGTTCACCATTTAACACCATCAACCTGGAAAAGATGATAGTGAAGCTCCATGATCTTGGACTTTAAACAGCAGTTTGCCTTTGGATCAAGGACTTTCCCACCAACAGGTCTCAGGTGGAGACAGTAGGGAGTCAAACGTCCTCCACCCTGGTCCTGAATACAGGCACACCACAGGGCTGTGTGCTTAGCCCGGTTCTTTTTACACTCTTCACCCATAACTGTGAAGCTATCCAGTGCTCCAACAGGGTTCAGATGATGTTACCGTAGTGGGTCTAATAACAAACAATGATGAGACCCTGTGCAGAAAAGAGATCCAGCACCTGTCCCAGTGGTGTTCACTGAATAACCTGGTACTCAACACCAGCAAGACCAACAAGGTCATAGTGGACTACAGGAGATGCAGGAGGACAGTGCACACACCTATTACAGCTGGAGAGGTGGTGGACTGTGTGGACAATATCAAATTCTTGGGCATCCACATCACCTCGGATGTGACCTGGTGGGTGAACAAATCTTTCCTGGTGATGAAGGCCCATCATTTATCCTCAGGAAACTGAAAATGGTTGAACTCCCTGCTCAATAACTTCTATAGAGATGTGATTGAAATTCCTCTACTGTCATGATAAGGGTTAGTGGGTGGACCCAAATGCAGCAGGCTGGAAAGGTCAAGCTATGCAGAAGATTTAATGAAAAATTAAAGAACAAAAGGCTCACAAAAATCAAAAGAAAGCATGGAATCCAGAGAAGGACAGAAACCAATAAATCCAAGGGAAAGACAGCAGAGAACAGACGGGAAGAACAACAGGATATGATGGGAGCAGACGAGAGGAACTGGCGAGGAGTGAAAGGAGGCGTATAAGTACTGGGAGAGTGAATACAATGGACCTGGGCTGGGAGCTGTGGCCTTGCAGCAAAAAGGTCCTGGGTTCGATTCCCGGCACGGGGTCTTTCTGTCTGTTCTCCCTGTGCATGAGTTGGATCTCTCCGGGTACTCCTGCTTCCTCCCACAGTCCAAAAACAGGACTGTCAGGTTAAATGGTCTCTCTAAATTCTCCTCAGGTGTGAGTGTGTGCATAATTGTTTGTCCTATCTGTCTCTGTATTCATTGCCCTGCGATGGACTGGCGACCTGTAGGGTGATCCCGCCTCTCTCCTGTTGACCTCTGGATACCCCAGGACCCCTCATGACCCTATTAGGGATAAGCTTGTAAGATAATAGTTGGATGGATGGACCTGGCCTGATTAGCTAACTGACTGCAGGTGTGAGGAGAGAGAGAGTGAGGAAATGGTACAGAGAGCGTGGGAGAGTACACAGGGACTAGGAAATGAATCTAACATTAAAGAATAACGAGTAATAAGAAACATGATTAAACTGGAGTAACAAAGAATAACTTCACAAGAAATAAACATAATAAACTAGAATTACTAAGGAAGGACTGAACTAAGGTAAAACAGAAATAAGTGCTAAAGAATACAGAATAAACAAACCTCAAAGCAACACAGGATCCTAACACACATATATAAGTGTCAATATACATATATGCATATATATGACAAAATAAAAATCTTATTTTATGTCTTCAACTCGTGTCTTACTGCTGCTGACTGCAGCTTTGTGGAAGTGAACTTTTCTGACATCTGACACGTCAAGGTAACTTTGAGCTGCATGCTCTTTTTGTTCAAAAGTCAAAACGGTGAAAGTGCGAAGTTAGAGCTGAAGTACCAAGCATCCGCTAGACAGCATGGAATGATTTAAAGCATTTAGTAAATTACATACAGTAAATTATATGGGGGAATATCGTGTTTAAAGTACAACAATACGAAATGTTTACGAATTCAAAAAAAAAAAAAAAGTGGCTGGGACAAAACGGAGGAGGAATTGAGTTGATAAGCAGCTCAACAATCATTATGTAATCAAATCAAAGGTGAAGAAAAATGTAAAAACATAATAATAATAATAATAATAATAATAATAATAATAATAATAATAATAAAAACGTGACGAATTAATCAAGCTGAATTTTCCCAGAATCGACAATAGATGAAATAAATAAATAAATAAATAAAAACATTGTAAATGCAGTTGGATAAAAAGCGGCTCCAGCCTGCTGCGCTGTGGCACAAAAGGAAACGTGAGGACGCACATGCAGAGTGAAGGCGTTCAGCGCGTTGACAACAGAGACGTGAAGGCCTGCGCAGGCCTTCACGTCTCTGCTAATCTGTCATTCTCAACAAATACATCAATCGCGGCTTTTTACAATATTTTTTTTTTTCTTGTGTTGGTGGTAGACCAAAACAGTAAGCATAAGTATAAAGACCATCCAATGCTAAAAAGCTTTTGAAAGCGATGACCGTCCGCGTATTTGGATCGAGCCTCGTCCGCTCTCAAAAACAAAACTGGGCAGAAAACGTCTGAGTGTCACCTCCACCCTGCCCGTTATGAAACCCAACATAATCTCTACTATTGGAGTGCAGATAAGAACAGAGGATAAAAGAGCTCTTTGTTGGTGAACCAAAGCCTTACCTTACTCACACTACAATCCTCCCCTCCCCCTCCGCCTTGACATATCTAGGGAGGCGGACTGTCGCCTTCGGTAACGATGTTCCACGCAACAAAAAGAAACTACAAACGCAAAGCACCTGAACACAGCACAAAACTTTGAATTCTCCAGTGGTGTCCACGGATGAGGTCCAGGCCCCATGAGCCTTCCAGCACCCTGGACAGAGCCGATCCTGCTTTCAGCACCACGGACAGAGAGAGGGCTGATTCTACTGCCTCCTGCAGGCGGACAGGAAAGATGCAGGGCTGCCGCGGTTGGGACTTCCCCTGCCCAGACTGTGACGTCATGCCAGTATTTAAAGAGCCACCCAGCACTGGGCGGATGGGGTTCGGCGGGGAACATAGTGCAGTTTCTGAGAACATTTGGCTTACATTATAGAATTAGAATGAGAACTTATTATTGTTTGTCATTGTACACATGTACGGTTTACCAACTCCAAAATAGTGCAGTGTAAGAGTATAAACAAAAATATGGTGATGAGCATGTAACTCTGATCACTTATGATGCTCTGTGTCGACCTTTCACCAAATGGAGGCAAAACTCAGTAACAGTTTGAGGATTTGATGTTTAAAACTTAGAGTCAAACTGGATCTATACATTACTAGTCCATTTGCATATTTTTCCACTGTATACTTAAATTCCCGTTGGATGGAAGTCACTATTTTTCTTGGAAAACTCCATCTCTGACCCCCTCAATCTGATCAAGATGATCTTGCGTCAGATGACAGATAACAGGTCTGTCTGGCTTTAAAGCAGGGGAGGCTGTATGATCTTTGGGCCCCCTGTCTGTCTCCTGGGTCATTATCTGTCAAAGTCTATACAAGAAGTCTCAGTTGTTAATGGTTAAAGTGCTGTGTAAATAATATTCAACTGCCATAACAAGAAAAAACGTTTTGAAGTTAGAAAAAGATAAAACAATGCTAACCTCGCTGAAGCTGCTATGAGCTGTATCATCAGACTTCTCATAGCTGGTGGAGAGACCAGACCCAGAACTACAGGAAGGACTAAACAGGTTGAGCTTGTAATACGCACCACAGATTTTGTTTGTTTTGGTTGCCTGGGCTTTATGGAGTGGGTTTTTCCAATTGCCATTCCTTATTGTCAGTCGGGTCTCTTGAAATCTGTCTTAGTGGAGCAAGAAGGTGCATTTGAGGCCACTGGCATAGCCCTCTATACCAGTCCACCCCTACTTTACAGCACAAAGAGTTTTATGGCACCAAACTTATGGCACCATGTCACACTGTTGCCATAAGTTTGGCTCTAAATTCCACATATTTCAGCCGAGCTGCACCAAACTCACTACTTTCGATCAATAGGATTGCAGTTCAGTATTTGGTGGGCATGCCCTAATTCTTCCACAGCCTCCTTTAGAAATCCTCAAAAAAAAAAGTCAGTCCCAAGCTATCGACAGTCATGACATTTGGTGTCATGACATGTGTATCTTGTCTGGACCTACAAAAAAGTCTCTTGGAGTCAAGGTCCAAATCCCACAAGAAGTCATCCATTTTGAATCAAAGCAACCATTTTGTCTCTTTTACATGTTGTATATCAGCAAACTCCTCCAACAGCTTTTGAGATGCAGGCTTCATAATCACTCAAAAGGTCAAAAGTTATCAAATTCTTTTGAGTACATCAAAGCATGTTGGCATGGCCAAACCTTGAATCTTGAACCATTTGCCATAAAACATCAAGGTGAAATAACTTCCACACACACACACACTCCAAGCTGCCTGAGACTTTATGTCTGCCATAACTGACCAGCGCTCATCATATTCACATGGTCAGTTCATGACTTTACCTTAGCCTTGCCTTCTTTGAACAGGAAGCCTGCTGGTTCTCTTCCTTTAGCTCTACGATTCATACAGATTTACTCCTGTGTTTATTGACATAGAACAATATGAGACTAATCCTTTTCTCAACGCTGCCTGGTGGCTGTAGGGTCCTAATGGTCTGGTGCAGGAACAGCACAAGAACATGATGACAGCGCCTGGTTGGCGGAGTTCTGCCACTATAGGGCAATAAAATGAGATAGTATATCAATATAATGAGATAGTATGGCAATTTAATGAGATAACTATCGCATTATAAGGAGATAATGTCATTTTAATTAGATCAAATCTCAATATAAACCAGAATAAAGAGAACATTAAGCTGTTGGAAGCATTATCTCAGTTGACGCCCCCTTTCATGAAGGTATCAGAGAAAAAACAGAACGCAAGACCACATCTTGGTACACTGAAAATAATAAAAAAAAGAAAACAGAATGTTAAAAGAGGAACTAACAGCAAAAAGTGTACATTTCACAGAAGGAGGAGTTCAGTTCACATGTGGTCCAGATGCATAAAACGGGCTGAAATCCCCCTTAATGAAGTCTCACAAATCAAATAAAGGTTTCACAAATCACAAACTTGGTTTTAAATATTCTGCTGTTAGTTGAGAATAATCTAGTCCAGGTACGAAGAGTCTATGGTCTATACACTCTTAAAACAAATGTGTTATATTTCAAAACATTCTCACTCCCTACTCGTAATATATTGACGCATGGTCTGTGTGGCATATTTTTAACACATCTAAGAGCAAATCCAGCCATGAAGAGCATCAACTGCTCCAACTCCACATGCATCTTCCACAGCTTGGAGAAGGGCCATGCGTTTGTGACAGCTTGTCCATGTGATGAATCAGTGAGCACAGCAGATCACTTAGACTCTGGAAGTGTGTTCCTTGTGAAAACAAACAATTTTCTTCATAAACATTGGTCCAAATGCAGAAAGTTGTGTGTATTTTGAAAAAAATAAATAATAAAAAAAGTGATTTAGAACTGCAATTTCAATAAAAAGCAGAAATTGTCCTTGAAGTTTAGCAGAATTGCTTCAGGGGATTGTTGCATGAGTTATATTTTGTGGTCAATGTCTCTCTCTCTCTCTCTCTCTCTCTCTCTCTCTCTCTTTCTCCCCCCCCCCCCCCTCCCTCCCTCTTCCTCCCTCTCTTCTCTCTTTCTCTATTTTCCTCCCCCCTCTCTCC
>CAEFZY010052784.1:0-29680 GCA_903066815.1 Brachyrhaphis roseni
TACATTTAGATATAGATATTTAGATATAGATATGTGTAGAAAGGTAGATATCTAGTCAATACATTTTATTATTTCTTGACTTCTTTTCAATAAAAGAAATATGACCTTTGAATTGCTCTGTTACTTTATTTGATACAGAAAATTCAACTTCAATTAAAAAAAGAAAAGTCTTTAGCTTTCATGTTAAAAATGTATTTTTTCATTCAAATGAATAACTTCAACTGTTCTTTACATTTTACAATAATGGATTACAGTGACACTTTTGTAGCTGGTTGCTGACATTAATTATACAGTAAGCAGAGGAGCAACAGTGACTGATGTGATGACGTTCACATGCAGTTCATCAACCCTGACTGACCCTTCTTCCCGTAACTGCAGACTGCCCCCCAAGGCAATACAATATAATTTTAGTGCCACCAGGCACCACCCCACCACACTGCTAGAGTCATATCTCTCTTTTAAACAACACAATTGGTGCTACTGCAGGCTGTATTTTAAAAAAGAAGATTTGCAGTAAGATGACACAATTGCATTTGAAAGAAAGTTTAACAGGAAACTAACGTGCTGTTAAACACACACATACTGCGCTGCATTCAGTTCTCTGTCTAAAACCGATAGCTCAAACCTACAAAAGTCAGAAAAGTCAGTTTGGTTTTTAACGAAAATGTATTTGACAGTGACAACTGCAGCCTACATAAAAAAATTGCTAGGAACAATTAATTCATGGGAAAAGTTGTGTCAAGGAAATTATTTGTTCAAAATGTGGCTCACTATATGTAAACTTCATTTTTCAGCTTTCATTTGTAAGAAGAGGATGCTTAAGCACAGTCAATCTGAGAGGATTATTTCCAGGTTTGTGCCATTGGCATGGCAACAGAAACCTCCCCACAGGCAAAATAACAAGACCCCAAACATAAATGTGGGAGCATAATGAGCCCATTAAGCTGGAGGATTATAAGATTTTTTTAATCATATTTCCAACAACAAAATTGCACTAGAGGTCCAAATGGGCTAATTTTAGATGATCAAGAACCACACAGCTGCTTTCAGTGCAAATCACTTTAGCAATTATTGTAATGCCTCTTTTTTTTTCTTTCATCCTATAATTAACTGACAGGGAGAGAAAGGGAAAGAAACTGAGTCATATATTAATCACAACAGCCAACTCCGAGTTATTATGGTCATTTGAAGCTTTACTACTATAACTTCAAATCAAAAATAGACGGTATATTTTTCACTGCAGTTTGACTTGACATTATGAAAGTCCACAGATGATGAACAGTGATGTTGGTTCATACATCTTCAATAAATTTAAGCATCCAGTCTCCTCTATGAGGAATCTATCAGAAAAAATTGCTTGGTTTGGCAGTATTTACAGTCTCTACATTATAAAAGCTCTCCAAATATTTATGATTGTGAGTATATGTCATCCTTGGTAAAGAAACCAACAGAACTTTAGAGCATAATGTTGCTACCATCATGTTTCACAGTGAGTTTGATATTCTTTAGTTGGACTAATGTTTCAGTGCAAGATCTTTTGGTGTTGTGGCCCAAAAGTTTGAGTATAGTTTCATAAGACAGTAACACGTTATCACAAGTTTATGGGAGATTTTACTCAAGCCAGGATGTTATTTATTTATTTATTTATTTTTTTTTTTGAATGAAAAGATTTTTCTCTTTCAACTACCAACAAATATAGGAGTATGTGAAGAACAGAACCAATACTAAGAAGAAATTCTTACAGCTCCTACAGAGTTGCATAAAAGCATAAAAGTTCTACAACTTTCTTCATCAAAGTTGTAGAAATGTTCATGTAAAGTCACCATCATCCCATGTTTTATTCTTTGACACTATTTTTGTTTTGGTAATGGGTTTCTTGTAACTTTTACAACTATGCCACAAACTAAAACTTAAAACTGAAGAACTGAAGAACCTTAAATAATGTCCAGTAGTTCTTGCAAGGTATTGCAAGAACTACTGCAATACCTTGCAAGAACCAGTAGTTCTTGCAAGGTATTGCAAGAACTACTGGACATTATTTAAGGTTCTTCAGTTTCACAGTAATTGATGGCAGTCATGATAAGAACAATACTTTCATTTATCCGTATTTTGGAACGAAGCTGGTAATGTTAGTTAAATGATAGTTGAGATTGTTCAATAAAATTTGGTTGATTAAGCAAAAAATTATCTGTTCATTTTTTTTGTCATCCTAGGATGAAACTAAATAAAAAATTTACCCAAAGTGTTTTACCCTTGGAGAAATTGTTGAACCTTTTCAGGTGTATTCACAGTCAAGGCAGGTAAGTCTGTAGAGTTGACCTTCCTGCATAAATGAAGCAGAAAAAGAAGAAAAGGGCTTGGGGATGGTACAAATCTGCAAGTTATAATGTGCAATTCAACACCTCAGGCAAGAGAGAAACGAGTTTATACAAAAATTGACATCAATCTAATCCATTTATTCAATCTCTCTTTGCACATCAGCAAGGCTGAATATGTCTGAGAGCTTGCAATGACCCAGACATTTAAATGTGTCCTATTTTCAGTTTTCGATAGACTCAACAAATGTGATATTTTCTCACCTTTATGGCTTTGCAGTTTCTGCATCCTTTTATGCCTGTATAAAAAAGTATCAGTGTCTTGGAGTTCAATAAAATGATATCACAATAAATTTAAAAAGTAAAGTAATTTGATTTCATCATGTTTTGAGAGTCTGCTTCTCTGTCTGAAGCCAACTGTTCTCAGCTGAGAAGGAGTTCAGGTGTCTTGTTCACAAATGATGGTAGAAAGGTGAGGAAGATGGATGGACAGATTGACGCCTAGTTTTGTGACTGTAATGCTCACACTTTTCCAGATTGTTGTGGTGGAGAAAGAACAAATAGCTGTCAGTTTCCTGTTCTGTCTGGGTTCTGACCATAGGTTAGGGTCGGGTTCTTTTGGACACGTAGAACATTACCGAAAGAATGAGATAGTTTTCTCTCCTTGATCTATTTCCCCAGCAACCCAGTCTCAGAAAATCAGAAAATAATTGACGGATGAAAAATCCAGGTCTTGCAGCATACTGTTTTAAAATTGATTGTAAATGTTGGTTAGAAAATGCAGTGTTTACCGAGATGGTACTTATTATAAAAGTTATAAAATAATTGGGTTAGATGATTGAAAAAAACATTTACATGGGTGCACGTGCTACCACTAATGTCAAATCCCGGTCAAGGCTTGCATAGTTTGTATTTTGTCTCTGCATGCCTAGGTTCTCTCTGGGCACTCCAGTTTCCTCGCACAGTTCAAAACCATGCACGTAACACTGTAATTAATCACTCTAAATTGCTCTGCAGAGTGTGATCTTCAGAGTATGCATTCTTGTTTGTCCTACGTACCTCTGTGTTAGGAGTTAGACTGGAACTATCCCTCCGCTGTAAATGTGCAATAGGTCCGTTATACTAAATGAAAGGATGCAACTTAGTAATTTAAAGTACAATTTCATTACTCACAACGATGGCCTTAGACAGAATAACTAAAAGAAGCTTTTGAAAATGCTTTAGGTAAAACTATTGAACTGAAAAGCAAGTTTTCTAAGAAGTTAGACTTTTTGGATAAAATTAGCAGCCTATTGGTATACAGACCAATCAATGGGCTTCAACAATATCACTAAAAACAGCCTGCTGTGTTGTCTAAAATATTTTTTAGCCCACTCAGGATCACCCCCAGGCGCTCTCTGTCAGAGAAAGTTTCAAGCTTTAACTGAGTTGCAGAGAAAGTCTGAGTCACAGCATATCAGTGAGTGTGATCGTATAGAGTAGGAGGAGTGGAGGTGGACGGTTTATTTGGATTATTCACGCAATTCAACAGAAATAATGTATGAATGCAAAAAGCTAATTACAAATTCTTGTTTTTTATGCTAAGACTCTTTAGTTAGCAGATTGTTTAAGATTTCAGAGTAAGTCAGAATATTATTGAAAAGTCAATTTATTTCAGGAACTGCATACCAAATACCAAGCCTGTAGTTCTTGGTATTTTCCAAATGTTGTTTCTCTTTATCATGATGATTTTATGTTTTTTCAGTAACAAAAACATAACATAAAATTAGAATATTACATCAAACCTATAAAAAAAACATTTGATAGTACAAAAAAAATTATGGTTTTAATGAAAAACATGTTTAAGGGTTATTTTAATAAGGCGCCTTTTATGTGAAAAGTGAGCCTCATCCGAAAGCATTTATTGAATGTGACTGTGTGTATACATATTAGTGAATTTCTTTAGATGCATTTGATTCCGTAGCCTGTTCTTGTAAACTAAAAATGCACATATTAAGCGCCCATGGCGACATCTAGTGTCGTCAATTTATCTTTACAACATAAATTGAAAAGATTAGCCTCCTTCAGGGGAAATCAAGCATTGATTAAAGTCTTACACTCATGAGTAAAACTATTTTTTTTAACAGAACTCAAATTTAATTTTCTCAAATGTTATTTAAATAAAACTTATTGCTAAATTTAGATTTAAAAAATCTAAATTTTTTGCAAATAGTTAGACACCAGCTTTACGTGGTGTACTTGAAAGCACCACGAGCAGAGGCGGCGGCCTCTTTGAAATAAAATCGCTCACTGGGCCGCTGAAACTTCTCTTCGACGGTACTTATAATATCAAAAAGCGTTTTGTATCGTTTTTACCCAAATTTCAACCCGTATGAAGCATAGAATTTGGAAAAAGAAGCACTGAGTAGTAAAAAAAAAAAAGAAAAAGATATACTGTTGAGGTCCCAAAGACGCCAAGTCTTGTTGCCTTCAGACGGTGAGTTTGCTAAATCCTTTTTATCTCGTAGATGCTACAACCAGCAATTCTCTCGTAAATAAAGTAAAATATTCAAGAGACAGTTGAATTAACAGCTTGGAAAAACCTTAGGGAGCTAAAGGTATAAGAAGAAACTAGATGTGTAAAAAATGTTACAATTTGTTTGTGATTGGTAATTCTCTAGACCGCGGCAATTTTAAGTTGTTGGGGCCTGCCATGCAAAGCAATGGCAGGAACCTATACAGTAGTTATGCACTCAATAAGGCGTCTCTTTATTGGGGCCTGCCATTCTTCAATGATAATTTTCTGAGCAGTTATTACTGTTTAACAAGTTGCAGGAATAAAGTAGGCCTATCTGATTTTTAAAGATCAGTGTGGAACATTTCCCGGGTGTTCTGTTCACTCGATTTCATCTCAGTATTTGTAACATGTTTCACCTTTGAGCATGCATGTGTCTTCAAATCTTTTCAATTATATATATATATAAAAATGGGAATATAACAAATCTTTTGAAAGCTTTCAAAAGTACTGATCATAACCACTCTGGAATTCTGGTAACATCTCTGGATAAAGTTATACATGTGTTTATCTGGAATAATGTGTCTGTCTTTTTGTCTAAGAGTCATGAGTGACTATGAGGATGCAGACTTCTTCAAAGAAATTTGTCCTTCACCATTGAAAAGCAAACCAAAGAAAGACTACAAGAAGAACAAAAAAACTACAAAACATAAAAAGCGCAGTCCCACAAAGACAAAGGAGAGTGTCCAGAAGAAAAAGACAAAATCAAAATTCAAAGACACCACAATGCCAGAGAAGGAAAAGAAAAAAGAAAAGAGGAAGAAAAAAGATAGGGCCAAGAAGAAAGGGAAGGAAAAAATGAAAAACAAATTAGCGTTGATTCTTGATGATGATAAACTCTTTGAGGGTGGTAAAAAGCTTGCCACTTGCCAAAACGAGATGCTAAACTCTTTATCTGAAAAATCTGTGAAAGAAACTAAAAAAAAAAAGATGGTGGCGTTTGGTTCGTTACCCTCCTACATACGTGTCAAGCGTCCAATCTTCACCTCTTCGTCACCAAAAGAAACAGAAGCCGTGAGAAAAGGCGAGAGCTGCTCCCAGATGATGGGAAAAAGCCAGACTGACAATGACTTTCAGTACAACAGTGATGATATAAACAGCCAGGACCTGTTCATCACCCAGAAGATGTTCAGAGCAAGAAGCCCGGAAACTTCCAGCAGCGAATGCAGTGACGGAATTATTTCTGAATCCCCTCGTGTGTTCACGCAACAAAACAAGAACCGGCACACTGCAGTGGGAGAGAGAAAACAATGTAATGAAACATCAGATAAAGGACAAGACAGAGCAATACATCGGTGTGTGCGGGAAACAAAAACAGACCAGGAGGGAGAAATTGATCAGCTTCATAAACACTCGAGCCAAGCTGGAGAGAAAGCAGCGTCTGAACATGAGAAGCACAATCCTTTCTTGGATGATCCGATGATTATAAACCCAACCCTGGACGCTGTGTTGATCAAACAATACTGCTCATACCGTCCGTACATTGGTGAGCCGTCCCCGTGTCCTGCTTTAGCAAACACTTCAACTCAGACAGAAAACTTCTTCACCGCCGAGCTCTCCTCCTACCTCAGCTTCTGGCAGAGAAACAGAGCCACTTTGGAATCTCAGAACATGAAACCTTTGGATCTTAGCTTGCCACAGAGAGCGAGGGGAGAACAAGGGAAGACACTTGAGGTCTACAGAAAACACAAAGCAGAAAAAAGTCGTGAGCAGAATGCAGCAGCGGCTAAGAAGGAACCCTCATGCGAAAATACTCCAAGTCCTCAGTCAGAAGCTGAAACCAAGTCGGCCAACACAACTACCTCCAGTGAGGACGACCACCACTGTCACGCTGGGAAGAAAGACGTGAGCCAGGTGACACCACTTAAACTCAGGCATTTAGAATAATATCTTTGAAAATAAGCACATAATTTATAGTCTATAGAACATTGGATCTGGTCCTGTATTTTGTGTTACAATAAAAAAAAAAAAAAAAAAATCAGATTTGTGCAAACTAATACACTGGATGGCTGAAAAAACAAAATTTTCTATACTTTAGTTGAAATTTTAATTGATCTTATATGACACTACAAATGCATGCGAAATAATTGATTCGTGTGCTTCCTACTAATGTTAATGGCGTACAGTTTTGGTGAACAATTTAAACAGATTCATCTTAGGAGCCTTGAATCTAACTTGGGGCTTCTCATAATTTATTTGAGCTATTTATTTTTCCAGCATTGAATAATTACCCAACTTTTACTTTAAAAACAAGCACCACGTTCATAAGCTTGAATTTATTTATTTTTTGAATCCAGACAAGGTCACATTTTACAGGGTCAATTATATCAAATTAACAACCTTTTGCTATAATTCTGGGCTCGGTATTGAGCTTGTCAATTGAAACCAGCTTTGATCTGAGTTTGGGATCGTTGTACTCTTGGGACACCCATTCAATGGGAAGTGGAAGAAACATCCAAGGAGCATTGATGTTGTTTTCTGCACCAATACCACTAACAGCATTATGTGTGAGCGAAGAGGTTGAAAAGATTCACATTGGCTGCTCCAAACAAACTTCTTGTCATAGTTTCAAGGTAGATGGTATAAACCTTGACCCAATTGGATGCTTGATCACAAAGACTTATCAAATTCAAATTGGATTTAGTAAGTTATTCTTCTGGAAATTTTTTTCAATGACATTCTAGTTCATCAAGATGCACCTTTAGATAAATATATTGCTACCTTTTGTTTCTGAGTTTTTATTTAGGAAAAGAGTTTTGTTTTACTAGACTAGCAAAAAATATCTCATTCACAATCAAACTTGAGAGATATTTCAATCATTTTTAATTGACTGTAGATACATTTTCAAGGCACAATTTATAAAATTTGTCTTTCCCCTTTAAGGATGCAGGAAAATTCATTTCTGCCTCATCTAGACTTGGAAAATACTCTGAGCAGTTTTTACACTTTCCGTACTGTCTGTTTTTCACGGTTAGATATTTACTACTATGTTTACACAAAAACAGAGTCGGTGATGGTTGTGCCACTGCTGATCTTTTTCTTTTTCTCACACTTCAGGCTGGAGTGGTTCAGCTGAGACTCAACAAACCCTTCTTCTTCAAGACGAAGGGAGAGGGGCAGTCGCCTCGTCCATATTCGCCGCTGATGAAACTCGCTCAGGGAAGAGACGTTGAATCCAAGAAGTGCCGTTCAGGAAGAAAATGAATAATTTTGAGCTCATCTCATTTTTGTAGCTAGAGGGCTTCGGCCATCTGGATTTCCCTAAGCACGAGTTTAAGAGCCATTATTGTCAGTAATAACAATTTAGCGGGTACTATTGTTTTAACTTACACTAAGCGGTTAAAAATCAGTTGCCTTTTGCAGTTCCAACCATAAACTTTGTATGAATTTCTAGTTCATTGTGTCAATGTTACATTTTCTAGTTATTTTGTTACAAGCTTTGAAGTTTGAAAAATTCTCTAACACCAATTTTTATATTTGACAAAACTTATATCAAACTGTAGTTTGTGGATTTGTTATGTAAGAAAATTGCCTTTTATCTATTAAAGTTAATTTATTGAAAAGATAGTGCGGTTCACTGCCTTTCACTATAAAAACAGGCTACAAATTTCTCAAAAGGATTCAGCACTGAGATTTATTTGTTTAATCTTTATAGAAACAGAAGTTTCAGGTTGTATACACTGACGTTTGTTTATTTACACTGAGACTAGTGTAGGGGTACATATTTCTACCTGCAGTTAAAAAAATACAGCAGAATACCTCCAAGTTGGCATATTTCTAACAGCTCTGCATTTTTGTTTGAAAAA
Organism: Brachyrhaphis roseni; assembly: GCA_903066815.1. Lineage (NCBI taxonomy): Eukaryota > Metazoa > Chordata > Actinopteri > Cyprinodontiformes > Poeciliidae > Brachyrhaphis > Brachyrhaphis roseni. Next base: position 8,676 of record CAEFZY010052784.1, read on the forward strand.
TATGTATCAAGCATGAACTCAAGGAGCTGGAAAATCTCAAGTTACATCAAAAAATATTTACATTTTTCTGGATGAAAACATTTAAGGAGAATAGTCTAGTTGTGCCTGAAGAGCTTGATCCCCATCCAGCTCCAAAGGTGGAAGAAGACATAGACTGGGATGGTGACAGGCAGCAGCAGGCTGTAGAAACACAGACTGTTGCTGCTAGTGCAGCCCTGAGGGAAGTTCTCATCCACAGCGGCAGAGAAGAACAAACCACACAGAGACACAATGGGAACCAGTCCCACCATCATGGACAGGGAGAACATTCTGGCAGTTCAACAAAAACCCACTACTGGATTCAAATCACTAAGTCAGTCAGAGGATAGATGTATATTAGTTAGAGTTTGGTCCAACAAAGATATTCTACTCTGCAGGTGTGCTTGGAGTTTGAGAGTCTTTCTGTATCAGCCTGGCCTCCTGCGGGATCATGTTTGGAATGCCATCAACGATGGGATAAGCAATGCCGAGCTCCTCGTTGATCAGTTCATTGGTGTTAGCATCGTACCTGTAGATAGAGAAGACATGTTATTCTGCCATGACAACGTGCTAGTATACACAAGCAAGAAGCTTTTTATGAATGCATTCTAAAATAATCCTTTAATTTTATTTCCTTATCAATTTGCTTATTTCCTGGTGTAAAAAAATACTACAGAATGACTTCAGAAAACAATATATAACTTGTATGCTTGCAAACTTATGCAGTGAGACAAAGGATCTAGATGTTTTAGCGTTTTGGCATTTTAAATTGTAGCAGTTTGGGTTCAGATTATAAAAAGGCAAATTCTAAAGTTTTTTTTTTTTTAGATATAAATTTAGAACAAGTTAATAAATTAAAAACCTAGATTATATATAACCTGTCCTTAGTGTAGAATAAAATTTTCGACATGTCTAAGTAGCATTACTAAGTAGCACACCTGTGCGAAAAAAAAAAAAATATCAAAAGGTTGTTTTTTATGGTTATTTCTTGGGGGCAGTTTACAGATTACCTCTGACTGAGGTGGTTTCAAGATAAAATGAATAATTAAAGTAGTTTTTTTTATGTTCACACATAAAATAAAGCAACTAAAAAGCTGCGTTTATCTAGTGACTAGTCAAATTCAGGTTAGCATTTTAGATTGGGGACTAAGATTATAGTTTGTGCAGGGCCGTTAAAAGCAGTGGAATAGTCCTTTAATCAAGTCGGATGCTTACGGCAGCGCTGTCCTGTTTAATTAGTCTCACTGTTTTAATCTCAAATGCACATTTTCTGCCCATGACGCCCTTAAAAGAGAAACCCAGCCACCTGTTTACCTCAGTGGCTTCTTGGACAGAGGACAGACCAGTACTTCCAGCAGGGAGGAGTCGAAAGGAAGCTGCACCTCGTCCTTCACCTCGGCGAAGCTCCTCACCGACACACGGCAGGCTGTCAGCGTCTGTATGGACGAAGCGCGACTCACATGACGGTGAACACGACCCGTTTCTGTCACCAACCTGCTCAGAACATTCTTCAACATGACAAAGACACTACGCTGAGCAGGCTCCTCTCCAGCAAGCAGGGTTGGTTTCAGTCTAACTGTCCGACTAGCAACATATAAACGGCTCTAAAAGGTTCCGCTGAAGGACTGTTATAATTAAAACACAATAAATGTGACTAAATAACTACTGCTGTATAATTGTATGTGTGCAATTTAATTTACAACGTTACAAATGACTACACAATTAGTTATGTTAGTTTTTATTTTTAGTATTTATCGTTTTTACATTTTACCACATGATGGCAGTGTTTCTCTTTCATTTGACCTATGTCAACCCATTTTCTCTGTAAAACAATTGTCTAGAGTTGGGCCATGATTATTTTAAAAGCATTTGAATTACACAAATGACATTTAATGGCAGTTCCCTTTTTTATTAATAAATGTAATTTCTTATGAAATATCTGCAACTCACAACTCATAATTACATTTTTTTATTATAATGAAAAATTACACGGGTCACATCTGTCGTTCGGAAGAAACTATTGTAGAACAAAGTTTGTGGACTTTTACAACAGCTGACATTTGTATTCTAGTTTTATTGAAGCCCTCCAGACCTTGTGAAATGATTTCCCAGCAGGTAAAATCTATACAGTATTAAATATTGTCAGTAACTCTGCTGCCAGAGCAGCAGCAATAGCAGAATGCGTTTTCCAAGCCATACGACTGAAGATATTGCTCTGAGACTTTCCTGGAAAGGCTCCAACTTGTTTTAAAACTGCCTCCAGCTGTAATATAACCTGCCACTCGTTACATGACAGACCTGCTAATACACTCTCTTTTTTCTTTTTTCAGTCACCATGGGATGTCTTGAAAATGCTGTTGAAGAGCTGTACACTTTTACTCTATCTTTTTTGGGTGGGGACCTGTTTACTCATGAGATATCCTTCCTCTTTGACAGATCTGTGGAACACTGTGGTACAGATAACACCAAACACATTCAATATGACTCCTGGTATAAATAAGCCAGAATTTCCCTTTTCAATAAACAAAACAGTAAAAAAAAAAAAAAGAAAGAAAAACTGTAAATAAAATTCTGAAAGCAATGTTTTCTCTGTGGACCATGAGTCTGCTAAATAAATAATTATATAATCAATCATGTAATACTTCACTTTTTTTAATTGTATCTACTGAAGCTACATAAATCTTTAGAGTTTCTATTATCCAACAAGGGATTTTACAGTTGGATGAAGAAATTTAGTATAAAAACATAAAACATTTTTTAAAACATCTATGAATTTGTTGAAGATTTCAGAAGTAAGGCAAATTGGATCATAAATTATGGGTGTGACTCTACCAGTTTGGCACATCCAAAGACTCAAACTCTTGACCATTGTTCTTGGCAAAATCACTAGAGCTCAGTCAGACTGAGTAGAATGATGCTATCACTACCACGTTTAAAAGTTTGGATGGTGTATTTAGTGTGTGTTAGTTTCATGTCACATGGCCTTTTGCATAGTGACCATGCAAACGACCATTGCGTGGTCGTGCATGAGTGAGTGCATAGTCATTGTTTGGTCTCTTGTTTGCAGGAGGCCAGACAATTCCGGTTTGCTCTCATCTGACTAGAACAACTTTCTCGATATGCCATCCTCCTTAATGGCTTGCAGGATTGCTTATGGTTTTCCTTCAACAATGGCTTTGGTCTTGTTGCTCCTCCTTTAAGTCTGGTTTTTCTGTAGAGGGTTACCGGTAGCCATAATGTGAATAGGTTTAAATGCATATTCACAGTCCAGGTGTAGCAGAACAATAGTTATTACCAGGTTATGTTACAAATAGTTGTCTATAATGAAAACAGAAAATACAAGAAATATGATTCTGGATAAACATTCTGTTTAAATGCAAACACAGCATCAGACTGGAGTCAGCTACACAGTGATGATCTGGGTTTTAAACTTCAGTTGTTTATAAGGAGTGTTTAATCCCCAGTTGCTTACATGAAGAGAAAATATAAGATAAGATAAGATTTATTTGTCATTGTCATCCACAGATTACAACGAGATTAGAGATTGTGCTTAACTCAAGATAAAGAAATAATAGTACAAAAAAGAGAAGTAGATAGACATCAGAAGATGGTCGCCGCACCTGTAGGTGTCGCAGAGTATATAGAATTACATTTGACAAAGTGATGTCAAGAGCAGAAGTTCTTATGCCTTTGAATCTAGTGCCATGATTGCCATCGAATAGAAACAGTTTTTTAGGCGATTTGTCCTGGTTTTTATTGCTCTGTATCTCTTGCCTGATGACAGCAGCTGGAAGAGACCATGGCCAGGGTGTGAAGAGTCATTTAAAATGTCCATGGGGCGCGGATGGTCTTTGGACCGTTTTCTACTTTCCTAATAACTGGATAAGATAAGATAAGACAAACTGTATTGATCCCAGAATTGGAGGATTATTACTGAGTTTGTGAGGTTAAAGAGAGTCTATGTGGAGCAAAAGTTTTGAAATCACTTCTAAGATCTTCATATTCTACTTCCAAGGAGCAAGACTTTCTTCCAATCTTTTAAAGTGGTGTTGATCAATATCACTGCAGTCTAGAACATCTCTGTAGAGGATGAACAGTATCTGAAATGAGAGAAAAAAAAATCAGCACAAACCCGAGACGCCTCTTATGTTTTCTGGTATTTATGTAAAACTGTGTTATGGTTGGAAATTTTCACAGTTAGCTAATGAAATGCAGACATACGTCTTTACAACAATCAACTGGTATAAATATTCAATTTCAAGAAAGAAATATTTGATTACCGATCTGGTACTTGTCGACGCTATGCTGATTTATCCCTTGGACCCATAGGAGTTGTTTTATGCTGAAACGAGTAGTAGGTCCGATTTAAATTGCCGAAACAAAACATTTACCTATGAGAATGTTTGGAACTGAAAAGAAGTGAAAAAACAAAATTTTATAGACCGACATTGGTGGGGAAAGTTGCAAACCTTGACATGAAAAAAGTATGGCTTAATTTACCAGGAGTGTCAATAACTTTGAGCTGAATTGTATGCTCTTTATAAGTAAATGTTTTGCGATTTTGTAAACAATAGTGATTGTTGTTGAGTTTCATCGCCGCTTTTCAGCTGTTTCTACTTTGTTGTCCATCAGTTGCTTTTTTATGTTTGCTAAAGATTTTTTTTTTCTGTCGGGTCATATTTTATAAAGTATATTTTGTTGTGCTGTGGACCTCAGGATCACATGCTGGAGTCAGCAACTCACAGCAAAATCCAGTAAATTCACTGGTTGTCAAATTCTTCATAAAGTTATAAGATTAAATACAGTTTTAAAAAGTACAACTCTGAAGTGCAACAAAGAATAAAAACACTGGCTTTATAGCTCTGGGGTGACAGAGCAGCCCCCTCAGCAAGAAGCAGTTTGGATCTGGCAGCGGAGAGTCTCTCCCACGCTGTTAAACACTAATAACTTAAGAGATTTCTGGCCCAGAGAAGAACTTCTCAGTTGTCTGCACAAATAACTCCACTTCATGAGATGCGGTACTTTGCATCGCACCTTCAGGGCTGTATGCATGAGGCCCTGTGTTTTGATTCGGTAGAATGTTTATTTGTTAGATGCTTCTGACAGTCATTAGGTAACCAGACACAGTTACACAACACTCGCTGTATTGTGGTTGTATGTCTGTGTGGGTGGCAGAGCAGTGTATGGAAGGAAGCACAGCAGACAGAGCAGAGTGTCAGGCATCTTCCAACCTGCAGGGAATCTTCTGACATCCTTCATCAAGCCCCGCGCTGCTGACCTTTTAGGGTCTCTCAGTTGCATTAGAGTTGTCTGTGACAGCTTCTTCCTCAGGTTCTCTGTGCAGAAAAGTTCTTCAGAGTCAAGTGTGGCAGTGCTTTTTACAGTATGGTGGGGTTTATAAAAATCCTTTTATTTTATTATTTTTGTCCCCCAGTTTGAAAGCTGTCACAGTAAACAGACAGAATCCTGCATGCTCCATGATGTCAGGTTGAATCTATTCAGGCTGCAAACCTGTATGGGAGCTCCCTCTGCTTCCTGATGAGTTGCACTCATTAGTTTAATTAACCCTGACCTAAATACTGTGTTTGATGGTGGTAAATTATGTCTCTCAAGACTTTCCATCATAATAAAATATATTTATTTTCAAATTCTGCTATCTCACCTTGTTGTTAGCACAGGAGCCAAAGTTTTGTCCTTGCAGCCTTGAAAATTAACATCATCAAAGGGTCCACAGGAGCACATATTACTCTAAATCAGGTGTAATTTTTAAGATACTACCTGGAATTTTTTTCTTCAAATGAATTTATACTGACACAAAAACAGATATGGGCTTTCAACAGCAGGCTTTCCAAAAATTAAAAAAGTACAATGAAGAAGAAGAAAATCAACCTCTTCTAAATCTGAAGCAAACGGTGAAGTACATGGCTTAGATTGATGTTTAAACTTTTCTGTCTGGTTTGTTAGAGTGCAAATTCACCTCACAAAATGAAAAAAAAAAGACATTCTGTACTCATAATCTGCAGTTGTTGCATAACTTTCCAGCACTTTGACACAGATGCTGCCTAGGAGGACTGAGTGCTAAAAAAATGGGATTTCTTACTTCTTCCAGCTGGTGTAACCTAGAAATCAGACAATACTTTTCTTGTTTCATGTCAGTAAGGTAATACCCACACATTTCTAGACGCTACATGCCAGGGTATCGAGTGACAGAATGTTTTATTTAAATTTTCTCTTCTTTCTTTTTTGAATTCAGAAGATTAGTGGGCCTTTAAGCCAATGTTTCTCAATTCTGGTCCTCAGGGATCCCCACTCTACATGTTTTATGTGTATCCCTTCTGCCAAATACCTGACTTTTTAAGTGGGTGATTAACAGGCGTTTGCAGCACTTGATAGCATGCAGAGAAGATAATGCAATCATTTGAATCAGGAGTGCAGAGACACATCTAAAATGACTAGAATTGAGCAACACTGCTTAAGGCAATTTATTGAAAGCCTAATAAAGTCATAGCCTTACATGTTTCTGTTCATGACAGTTGAGAAAATTGGAAGCACACTTGTGGATTTATATTAAGGGACTACATTCAAACATCTTAACTTTTAAAGGCACTTCCTATCATCTGATGAAGCTAAAATGGAAATGTTGGCACACAGTGGGCATTATTGTTTTAAGAAGAAAAATTGTGAAGCTTGTAAACCGAGGAATACCATCCCAAATGTGAAGAACGCATTATATGGTGTGGGTGTTTTGCTGCAGAAAGGAGTGGTGCATTTCAAAATCATGGTGAAGAAACATGACTGGGGGGGAATGTTGCTGGAGACATCTTACAATATCAGCCAAAAGTTAAAGCTTGGATACATTTAGGTTTTCCAAATGGACAATGACTATCACCAAATTAATTATAAAAGAGAAGAAAGTTGAAGTTTAGAGTGGCCATCACTCATTTTAGCAGTCACAGAATACAAGTTAACTGAGTTTAACTTGTATTCACTGAGTTTAAATATAAACATGAATGAAGAAGAGAAATAAAAAAAAAAGTAAAAGATCTCTGATGTGTTGGTTTGTTTGATCTCATCAGAGGCATGTATTGGTGGAAACTTGTTGGGAGGAATTTGTCTTGGTTATTTATAAAATAGGAAAGAAAACTCTGATACTGCTTTGTAGAAGATAACATATTTCTAATGTAAGTTCTGTTGGTTTTGCAGAAAAAACAGGCTTGCTGCTTTAAGTTGAACAGAGCCAAAGAATTTCTGTCATTCCTTTCAGCTTCTGATCTTTTCTCTGCTCAGCAAAGATTTTACCCAAAAAGAAGATTAGGTCTTTCATTTTTTTCCCTCCCGTTTAATAATTTTGCTGATGTGGCATTTGTGGTTTAATCTGATAATCAGATCTCCGAGGACTTTCATACTCCCATGGACCCTCCTCTCCTCTCCTCTCCTCTCCTCTTCTGCTCCACGTTTCTCTCTCTGCTCCTCCTTCCTCCCTCTCGTAGTCAGCACATTCCCCTGCCAGCGAAGACAAAGAGCCTGGCTCCTGCTAATGCACCTGATTGATGGAATGGCACAGATCCAACAGAGCGTTGGCCTTCAATTAAGCCCCTCTTGGTCACCTGGCAACGCCTTTAACGAAGTGTACCCTTCAATTAAGTCGCAGTGGTTACTCAGCAGAAGCCTGAGCCAATGAGGCGAGAGCGAAGGTTGGCGCCGCGTTGTTAACGCTCGCTTCAAGGCCTCAGACTCTTGCACCAGCTTTAATCACTCAGCCGGTCTTTAGTGCTACCAATCTGTGCGTGATGATCACTGTGCACACTCATGGCTCATTGAAAGTGCTGGGTTACAACGCCTTTGATGTTAGAAGGTCTCAGGCTTGTTTATGAGGTGTTCAGGGTAACTCCCTCAAACAATACGAGCACAGAGATTCCGATTTTATGACAAATTATCCAAGGGGATGCTTTGCTGTTTATGGAGAGGATGTTTTGATTGCTGAGCATTACTGTAGCTCTTTAAGAGGCCAGTGTGTGAAAGGATGGGTTTCTCTTTAGCAAAGATGCATATTCTCCATAATGGTACCTATTAAAACAGACGGGATGGCAGCAGGAGAAAAGGGGAATTAAAGAGAGAAAGAGTGAGAGGAGCAAGGAGGGAGAGAAAATAATAATAATGACAGAGTGAGAGACAGAGCGAGTCCAGCCAGCTTTTCAGCACCCTAACGAGAGAGTAGGATGCTGCATGAGGGTGATAATTAGAGTGTCCTCACAGGATACAAGACTGAAGAGGCCCACACTTCTTCTGCCCCTGGCACATCTGCACTACAGAGGACAAACTGCCCTAAGGAAGTTTTATTTAGCCTGCTTTGATGTCAGAGTTTTAAACCCCAAGCTTTGACATCATCAGAAAAAGCAGACTGTCCACTAAAACTTTGCCTGCTGCCATCTTCAGGGTTAAAAAAAATACTATAATGTAGTCAATAAAGAATTTTCCCCAGATGCTGGTGGAGGTTGTCTGGCTTGATGGTGTTGAAAACTGAGCTGAAGTCCACAAACAGGATCTCAGTGTACGAACCCCGGGTGGCCGAGGTGGTGCAGCCTGAAGTGTAGCCCCGGGTTGACTGCATCATCTGTTGACTTTTTTGCCTGGTAAGCAAATTGCAGGGGGCCCAGCGTGGGGTAAAGCAGGGGGTCTGTGATGTTCTTCAAATGCTCCGCATTAGCAGCTCTAAAGATTTCATGACCACAGACGTCAGGGTGTGAGAAGTCTGTCACATTTAATCCTGTGATGGGGCGTTTCTTGGGAGTCAAGATGGTGGTAGGACACTTAAAGCAAAATGAAACCTGATGTAGCTCCCTTTTACACAACAACTGCAGGCAAATGTTTTGGTCTGTTCTAATTGTTTGGTATGGCAAAACAAAATCTGCCCATTGTTGAACATTTATGCAGTCAGTGAAGAAGCACTGATGGCATGCGCAAAATCATATTTGCACCTCTGAACTTGTGCTGTGTTGTGTCTTCTTCTTCTGGTCTTTTAAGCATGCTGTGATCATTTTGTGTGTATCATCAAAGTTTTATAATTTCCAGTGCTATTTGCATTTTTGAGACAACGAACGTATCTCTAAACGTATCTTTAAGAAGTCGTTGCATTGGGCGAGGTCATCAGGATTGACTGACGGGCTCCTGTAGTCAGCGACATCCGCTTCTGTTTTTTCTTACTTTCATTTACAACAAATACGGATTTGGGGGATTTGATAATTGGAACAAGTAATTTCTTGAAAAAATGCTAATATCCTGCAGCCTTACAGATGATGCGACAAAAAAGCTTTTTAGGATTGTCCAGTATTATCATACTCCATATAATATTAATTATAAAGATACAGTCTTACCAGGTCTGTCTAATGAATCAACAACTTGAGGGAAAAGATGTTTTTATGAGTGAAACTTCTGGTTTGGCTCTTAAAATGAGCAGGTACACTGCCTTGATATTCACATATTTAAAAAAAAATATAGTGGAAAAAAATCAAACTGAAGAAGTGTTGACATCATCCATTTTTATTATTGATACTTATAAATATTTAGTTTAAATACACTAATAAAATAGCTTGGGCAATTTTCATGACTTGACATTGTAAAAGCTTCCCAAAAATTGAGATACTTCCAAAAATTCAGGATCTACAAACCTGAGTCACAAAAAAAAAAGAAAAGAAATTGAGGGTCAACAAAAGATTTGGTAAGAGATGCTACACAGTAGCCAACAGACACAGTCGAGGTCCAGTCTTCAACAAGGTGCAAAACCTTTTCCCTCCACCATCTGACTAATGATTGACAATGAAAAGTTTTCAATACACAACTGGCTTAAATAATTAAAACTCATCTAGCTTTTAAGATGAATTATTCACATAGGTTGTTGAAGTCTGGGTTCGTGAATAATTGAGAGGTTGATTGCAGATCTTTTATGGCAGTGCCTAATTTCTGAGACCAGCAAAAAGAGAGAACAGATTTTATAAGCAGCAAATGCCCATTGAGCAAAAATAAAAAAAACAAAACATGTAAACAAAAAACAAAAAAGATGCCTTTACTTATACAGAAAAACCAAGACATGATGGCAGAGTTGTTTTATGGGCATAATTCAGCCTCACACTTATACAGAAGAAAAATAAAGATTAAGATCTTTACATATTAATTTATCTGTGTTAGTGTTTTGGTTCTTCCAAAGAATTCTGCTTTTTAAAGCATTTTGACAATAAAGAAAAAAGATAGGACTAAAAATGCTCTTGTGTTATTATGCAGTAGGTCACCTAGATGAGGATATTGTTTGATATGTTCTTTAACCATAAGTAACATAGAAAAGATTTGTGAGCTAAAATTCTGAGGTGCATTTTTTGGAATGAAGGACATAATTTTTCTGATAAGAGTAGTGAACATTTAGGCTGAAATATGAAGTAATGGTCATAAGTAATGGTGACAAAATACATGTTTTCAAGGTTCATTTTGCTAAAGGAAATTAAATCAAATATTAAAATATTAAAGTGTATGAAAGTTACAGAAAGGACCGGCGCCTTTTCACGGCACTGTATTTGAGCCTAAATATACAATGTTAACAGTGTACAGGGAAGAAAGAATCTGCACAAAAGTAGAATATATATAAAAAAGAGCAATTGAAATACGAATTGGAAAGCGTCATTAAAAGACCCAAATGTGACATGCGTGCCTGTGAAATGTGTCTGAGAACTTCTGGCCTTGACTGCATTTGTTATAATATCATCAACTTATCTTTCTCTGTGGAATCATTCAACACATTTCAGTAACGATGTCCTGCGCCCATAGTACCTGAAAATGAGGAGCAAAGAAGCTTCTCTTGGTTCTTTAACGTGTTATCTGCTTAGTGTGTCTCTTTCAGGTCTGACTTAACCTCTAGTTCTTTTCTGCAACATGTTGCGATGGAAAACTGAGAGGCACACTGGTCTGAGCTGCTGCAGTCTCATTACTGGACAGAGGCAAGTAGTGAATGGATAATTCACCCACTAACAGATTGCAGATTTACTCCTACACAGATTTACAAAAGTTAATTAGCAGCCAAACACAGTCATTTATCATAGTGCCAAAGCTAAATGAATGAGAACATTTTTGATTTAGTGTTTGAGCAACAGCAAAAATGTTTACAATGATTAGAAGCTACTTTTTTGACATTGAAATTAGATTTTTATGGTGAACAAATTGATTGCCGACACATCTTTGTTTATTTCCTATTTATCTAGATTGTTTAACCTTCACCACCATCACAGCCACGAATATCGAATCTAATTGTCTTTCTTGCAAATGCAGATATTCTGCCACTTTAAAAAAGAATAGCTAATCAAATATTGGCACAAAAAAGCCAACAAATCTTGACGGCACTAATATAAATAAAACACAATGGATCTTTCCACTGTTTTGTAAAGCAGATACATAATTTAAAATCATAAATTAAAATGGATTTCCCTGGCAAAGTGAGAACCTCTGGGGGTTTTTGTTCAACAGAATCTGCACAACCATATATTGAGTGACAATGTGTTGCATGGAAACACAGAAGGCAAGGGATTATTATAGGTGATTGTAGTAGAAGTCTTCCCTTTGTGTCTAACTGGAGTAGTCACTTACTGGAGGGGGTGCAATTAAAGATACCAAAAAAAGTCAAGCTTAAAACTAGGCCATGCAAAAGTTAAGGCGAATAGTAACTGCTTAATTATTGATCTGTCCAGTTGAAATCAGAGATATTGGCATTGAGATGGTCAAAAACAAAAACACAGCGGTCTCCTATTTGAAGGCTGTGTGTCCCCTTGCATCTGTAAATAACCGATTGTGATATCTAAGGGATGAATGTTAGCAAGAAGCTACATTCAGTGGTGCGGTTGTTTATCAAAAGCCAGCTTTAAACCATGCCAGGCAAACAGCTGTGCTGCCAGGCCTCCGTCAGCAAGCAACACTCAGCTCACTGCATCCTTACTCAATCAGCTATTTGCTTCCTATGCCATCCTCTGTAACAAGTAGTCTATCATTTTTCATGCTTTGTTTCCTGGGGCAAAAAAAGTGTCTGCAATTTAGGAAACTAAAAATTATAAATATTTCATTCATACGCTCCATAGCTATTCCCTTTTTTTTTTTGGCTTTTAAATCCTCTCCCATGTCCCTGTAGTCACTCCACCCAAATGTCCCATATTAATTTCTGAGAAATAATAAAAACATCATTGCACAATTATTGATTGAAATGGTTAGTACTGGAGTTAATAATCAGATAAAAAAATGTTTTGCAGGAATTTGTTTGGTTTCTGACACTACTGCATGATTAAACACTCCCCAGGTCAAATTGACCCACGAACATTATTGCTGTACCTCAGAAACGAACATAACAGGAGGGTTAAAGGTTTTAAGAGGATGATATTTGCAGATAGAAAGGGACTCGTACATTTACGATCTCTAATAAAAGCTACATTCTTAACCTTTCAAACAAGACTGCAAATCTAACATGAACTGTTGAGAGGGTGGGTGTAAAAGTTGTGATTTCACAGAGGGTTTTTAAGCTGGCTGAGGGAAAAGGTAACATGTTCTGTTCCAAATCCGTTTCATCTGTGAAGTCTATTGATGTTGGACACTCGGCTGTAGAGACGTAACTGACTGAATTAGAGGATAATTAAAGAAAAGAAATGTACCAAACATCAGCTCACATCTTTGCATCTTTCCAGTTTCTGAAGTCGTTTTAATATCATGTGTGTTAATCACTAGCTTTTTTAAATTTAAGTCAACAGGATGCAGAGTTCCTCTTGACCGAAGTCTGTCATCAGTCGAATCATAGTGCAGGCTAGAATATATCCAAATTTCTGCTGTAATTTTCAGGCAACACTTGAGCTTCAGAGGCTCAGAGCATTTTGACTATGATCAAAGAAACATGTCAGTGAAAACTGATGTCTGTAGGAGAGCCAAGTAGAGAATCCACTTCACAACTAATCTGAAGTCCTCATTTGGGTTCACACTTTCCTGAAAATAATTAACACTCCTGCACCTGAGGACTTTACAAAGTTTTTACATCTACAGTTTTTACGTCTACAGGAAATAAAAACCTGTAGAGGAAGTCTTCTGTTGCGGATCTTTTAGTGGTTAATGGATACAGAGTTATCATACGGCCAAAGACGCTAAAAAAAAGCAGACGGCCTGGCATTAAATTTTTAGAAAATAATTTGCTGTTATTTTGATGTTTTAAAATATCATGTTGCACAATAAGATTTTAATAGAAAAAGAGATTTTTTAAAAAAAATCTTGCTTATTGTGTCATTTCGTTTTTAAAGTCTTGTTTAGTCGATTTTTACCGTTTTCACTTCTTTACTATTTTGTGTATGCTAATATGGTTCTTAAAGTTTTATGATTAAAAACCTGAAGGTTTAAAGAGACTATGTTTCTTTAAATTGGTTTCGGAAGTCTGAGTTTGACCATCTACAAATTAAATATAAATTCGACTTCAAATTTTCCTCAAAAAAAAAAAAGAAAAAATATGGCCTAAATATAGTGTTTTTACATAAGTTAGCCACATGAACTTGACACACACACACACACACACACACATATCAATGAAAACAAATTGAATTTTGCAATCTAAAATTTGTTATTTTAATCGATCAGGGAAGTTTTACTTTGTCACAGGAGAAGAAATGACAAATGGGTATTTTTCTTTCTTTTATTTACTCTTGAAAATGAAAATTATTAAATGTCAGCTATATGCCAATCCATTTTTTGGAAGTCATGTCAGGGAAAAGCATTTTTATTCTATGACTTCAACATGTGCCGCTGGCTGACAACTACTAGGACAACTAATTGTGGTGGGTTTGCCATAAAGCAAAACAATCTGGAATGAAAATATGGAAAAGCAACTGTTCAGTTACTGTTCATGGGTGGGCTCCACGAGGTGGGGAATATGTTTCTCTTCCAAAGGAATGTTGCTAAAGAAAAAATCAGGAGGTCGATACCATGAATCTGAAAATGGGTTTTCTTTTGGTCATTCAGCTGCATAATGTTCTGCAATGAAGGAGTTGAATGTCAGAAACAAAGTTCACTCTGAAATTATATTACTGAGATAAAAATGAGTTAATCTGACATTTTACCCGGGGTGCCAATAAGTGATGAAAGTGCTACAAAATAAAAAGTTTAATTGTTTCATTTTTCAGTGTAACTTCTTTCTTGGTTATGGACAGTTTTGAAAGAAAGTTGGGTCCTTAATAAAACTGTTAGTTTTTCAGAAATCCTTATGAATTCAGGTCTTTGCTGCCCAGTTTCCAATTGAGTTGGTCTTCATTATCACGACAGGGTTACCCAGATGTTTTATAAAGTTGCATCAAATCTTAAAGTCCTTGTCTCTGACAACACATGTGCGGTCCCTGCAGGTACCATGAACACCTGGGTACACATCTAGTTTTCAAACACACCACAAAACTTCTGAGGGGGCAGAGTTTCTATCATGCTGTGAGTTTAAATCACTCTGTCTGGTTTTTGTGATACAGACAGACTTTAGAGCTGCTTTGATGTCTTCAATCATACGTCAAACAGGACGATAACGACTAATGACTGCCTTCCATGTTTGATTTGTGCAAAAACATCAGCTGCTTTGCATTCTAGCAGGTTTTCTGCTCAGTCCCCCAACTATCTATACATTCAGACATTTTGGAATTATGGTCATACACCTTGTCTTGCTGATTCTGCAAAGAGACAGATGGGGTTTCAGGCACCATCTCAAACTGACAGGGACCCAAAATTACAAAGCAAGCCCACTCCTGCAATAAACAGTCCGATTCCATGGTTTCATGAACCTTTCCCCTTGAAGAACAAACCATAATATATCTCATTTTAATGGCAGGCTTAATAGCTTTGACAGCATCTGCTCCATCTGTGACTGTCTCCTTGCTCATTTCATTGGTAGAAAAAGGTTGTTAAGTTACTGATGGTCCGGTCATGATTGAAGCATGTGTATTCTTGTCCAGTTTCTGGATAAAAACTCATTCAGAGTTAATTTTATTTTATTTTTTTTTGGAAAAGTCCCCCTCTGTTTGGACTCTAATAGTGTCTTTTTGTGTGTCATAACTCCATCCTGACAGAGTTCACTGCGGTAGGACAGTCAAAATGTTTGTGATGGTCCATTTCTGACCAGTGCAGTCCTGAATGGCCAGCTGAAAGGTAAACGCTGACTGCTTGCTCTCCACCAGCTCCAGACAACGCTGAGACTCAATATTCTGGATGGCTCCCCCCTGCAGAAAAAAAAAAAAAAAAAAAAACAAGATGAAGGAATGCAGACATTAGTTTGGCACCTAAATAAATAATCTACCACCGACCCACTTGTAATGAATGTTTTCAGCTTTCTCTAATACCCTTCTGTTCTTGGAAGCGAACATGTTTACCTCTGTAAACATGAGCAGCCCCATTTTTAATGTTGACTGGAGAACATTTTTCAGTTGCATTTATATCCAGCCCATTTACTTTTACATGGATGGAGGTTATCAAATGTCCTTGTCACCCATTAGATACGTAAAAAAGAAAGAATTTCATGTTTCGTATTTTACAGTTTGCATAACAGAACATAATGAGACATCGTCTGGTTGTCAGAAGGGCTATAAAGTAAACACTATGAGATAAAAACATTCAATGCAATATAGATGTAATGTTTACTTAGCACAAACTAATAAAAATTGCAATAACTGCATATGGAAAAAAACACACACTTACTAGTTAAATAGAAATGAGGAGGGCAAGTATGTTTTTAATAAAATGAATTTATTAACTTAGAAAGAGCAAATAGGAATGCTTCTATAGAAACTGATATTTTGAAAGCTTGAAGCTCTGAATCACACAGGAGAGAGCAGTAGCTTAACTAGGATCAGACATGATAAGTGTGCTTTTTTTCCCTAAGGAAACTTACGTCAAAACAAAAACCTTAAAGGTACAGCTGCTTAGAAACCATTTTTACCAAATCCATGTCAAGCTTTAAGATTTCTGAATTACAACATAATAAAGTTGGATGTTGTCTGGAGGGAGAATGAGACAGAATGTCAATGAAGACAACAGGAAGTGCTTTTGATAATCCGAGAGCAGGAGGATAACATTCAACTGGAAAAACACACGTGTGATCATTATTATGAAGCTAAAGCAGATTATGATGAAACATCATTAGCTGATTAATTGGGTGCACCCTTTCACAGGAAAATGTGAGCATGCACAGCATCACCTGTCATAGCTGCAGGCTTGCACATCGACTCACTTTCACTCCTAATTGTAAGTGAAGAGATTGCTAATAAAACTTGAGACCAAGACCACAAATCAAGTCTCAAGTCTTTGTTTTTACAACATAAGCGCAAATGGAGTCCAGATCAGGTCACTATGTCTCCTCATACAGAGAAACCTTGCATAGCCATTTCATTTAGCTGTCTCTTCTCAGAAATGTATGCTTTATGCTACCTGTAGAGAAAAGCACTTTTACAGAATCAAGTAAGTGGCAAAACTGCTCTATGTGGAAGTGGTGTGATGCATGTGCTGGATGCGCTTATCACACACACCTGTTTGGATCAATCAACTCTAAATGTTACTCTTTAGGTTTTACACATGAACTAAGTACATTTTAGTGAGTGAAAAGTCTATAGGTACTCTCACCTAAAAAAATATAGAAACACACAAAACAATATTCTGTATCTGACTGCATGTGCATGCAAATGATGTTTGTACAATAGCAGCTGGGTGCAAATCTGTTTTTAAAAGTTCACAAATGTGGCTGGTCTTGTACCATGTTTTTTTTAAATAACCCTTAGATTTAAATTTTGGTAATGACATGTATTCACATTTTACTGCTCAGAGGTACATTGTAAATATTATAATACATTTCAAAATCAGCAAGGGTACACAAACACTTTAAACCATGGGGAGCAGAAAAAGCTGAGCACAGTTAAAACCATGCTCTAACACTGAAGTAAACATCTGCTTATATAATGTTAATTAATCTGATTAAGCAAACAACCACATACCAATATGAAGCATCATGCATTACAAAATAAACCTTATAATTGATAAATGGCTGTGAATCAATTTACATCAATGGGTGATATTCATCCTACTATTAACCTTGTCATTAACCACACAATTAACACTTAACTTTTGGGATCTTTTCCAACAGGCAGCCCACCAGCTGCTAAATATGTGCTGTTGAAAAATAGGTAGCTGTCAGCCATAGCCAACATTCATTTGACCTTGTGTTTGAAATTTCACAGCTTGTGATCACAAATTAATACCAGTTTACAACTGGAGAACAAGGAAGGACAGGAGGCCAAAGTGCTGCCGCTCTTCTGGTTTAAGTTATGAGAGGTGCCTCACTCTTCAGGAACTTGAGCTAAATGCTGAGAAAAATATATATTTAAGATTTATATTAATATATAATATTTATGCTAAATATTTATTATGCTAAATAAAGTTTTTGCATAATTAAAATAAGAAATATATAAAAATGTAAGCTTGAGCTGCATGCATTTTTTGCAGATATTTTGCTATGAAGCCCCTATAAGACTCCGATGCAACCAAATGCTTCATGAAATTAAGTTCACCTGTGTGCAAAGCGTCACATCACTCCCAAACTGGCAACTGTTTAAAATGCTTTCTGCTCGTGAAATCTCTCTCTCTCTGTGTAGTCAGTGTGATGAACTTAAACAAATTGTTTTGAAATGGTTATTGAAAACCTTCCTAGATTAATCAGAAGGAACAAGTTGTTCTATAAGGCTGTTCGTCTTTCCACCTTAGCATTGTGTCAGCACTCACCTGTTTGATCATCATCAGTGTGACCACTTCAAGATAAATAAAGAGCTTTGGTGATTTGCTGCTGTAGACCAGTTAATCAATGCACTCGATAAGCAGCTCATAGCTTCTATTTTCCACTTAAATCGTATGGAAGCACCAAGGAGGTACTTAAAACTTTTCATTATTGGCTTTTAAATGACTGCATGCCATTCCAAACGATTGGAATTTCGTTTCTTTTGGTTGTCCATTCATTTTAAAGCAATTTTATCAACAACTCACTTATTTCAGCTTCACAGATTTTTACTTTTGTCACAGTTGCAATGAGTTCAGACATCCAATCTAGTGAAAACTAGATGAGTTCACTGGGCTCTGGAAAATAAGTGAACTTTATTGATTATGCTAGTTAAATTTTGGCATATGTGTAAACACAAATAATTATTTGCATTGAATCTCAAATTCTTAAAAACTGTTTGGTCCCATCAGTTGTTATCTTTAGTGATGTTATTACAAGCTTAATGTTTACATGACACCATGCACTTGTTTAACTCATTGGCATTAAGATGTTTGACAGCAATTAAGGTGATGTAGTGTCAAAAAAGTTGAATAAATATGCTGCTGAGTACTTTAATGCTATTTAGTGTAATTGTAGTTACTGCTTAACACAATACGCCTTTGAATAAGGACTGTGCTTTCACTTAATATGAGCCTGTTTCTCTCCCCGGTGCGTATGCATGTGTGTTACATTTTATTCTCTTCAACAACAGGCCGGAAACCAAAGTAGGTCCTTCGTTTTTTTGGCACAAACAGTAATATGCTTTAATGAGCTTGGGCCCCGTGAGAAAGAAGACGAAACTCATTTGTGTCAAACTCGCTGTGCTGTTCACGAGAGCTGCTTTCCATTAAAAGCAGTATGCTTTAAAAATTTCACCCACGTCCAAGGAAACAAAAACAGAAACACTCAATAGAATGACCATCAGTGGGAGCCCAGAAAATGAGCATACAGCAGTTTTTTTTCCTCCCAGGATTCTGAGTCTTCATGTGAACATCAAATTCTGGGCTAAAACATGAAATTGTTTATGAGTGAAGTGTTCCTCTCTTGATGGGAATAGTTGTTTCTGCACAAATCATTTTACCCCCACACTGCTCTCTTTTTAAAATAATAAAAGTAAAGGTAAAAAAAATAAATAAATCCTATATGCTGTTATGAGCATTTCTACGTCAAGCAACGCATGAAAAAAATTATCAAATTTAACAAAACACCAAAAGAATAATTAAGATGAGGTGGTTACAAAAACCTATGTAGGCTACATCCTCTTCACTAACTTAAAATGTTTTACTTTACAAACTACAATGCTAAATATCCAGCCTAAGTTTCCTATTGAATTAAAGACCAGGGAAAAGACTGGCCACTTCATAGCATTAATCTTCTTGGTCTGGAACAAAAATGCCGCTGGGGTATTTAAGGTTGAAGCACCCATTCCAGCATTTTCCATTCAGTTTAAGTTAACATGACCTATAAAAGTATTTTGATATATTCATAAACATATGAACCCTGATAACAGTGCAGTAGATAGGCCTGGGCCACCATGCTTCGGTATATTGTGGGTTAAATTCAATGTTTCTATAAGTGGGCTAGTTAAAAATAACTTGTCTGTACATAGACATCTTGTAATAGCAATAGTGTTAACAGATAACTGCAGGCCTTTTTTGATCACCCTGGAGGTCATCATTGGTACCTCTGACGTGTCACAGAAGGTAAGGCTAGCACGTTTTACTTTATTGTCACTTTTGGCACTGCAACTGCTGTGAGTAAATTATGTCGTAATCTGGTCCATTTCATTTAAAAATTGGTATAAGCAGAGACCCCGGGCATTATGTTAAGGAATTAGAATAACAGGAGAATAGCAGTGGGCAACAGGATCAGCACAAGAAAAAAAAAAAAAAACAGATTTGAAGTTGATTTGATGACCTTAGTAAACATTATGGATAAAACACTTACCAGTTTTAATAGTTATGAGAAGCCAATACCTCTTGCTTTCTTTTATATAGCAACTCTGCAGGGAAGATGATTTTTTTCTAAAACATTCAAAAGGAATAACTTATCCAAATCCATGGCTGCAGCTCACATAATTTTACATTACTGTGACTTGTATGAAGCAACTTTAAGCTTTAGGACATTGGTGTGTTTTTTAACCAATCCGCTCAGAGTGATCCATAAAACACAGATATTGGGATATTGTGATCAGATTATTATTTTTGTGCAAAATGGCATGCTCGAGAGGAGCTGCAAAAGTCCCTTCATCAGCACTTTCTTGAGCAGCTGATAAAACTATTAAAGTAGAAACTGCTGTGTCATTCTCCAGAGTGAAACTGAAATGGATGGTGAAAGCTCACAAATGTCCCTCATTTATAAGGAAACTTCATTAACTGTGATATCTGTGCTCTCACAGGTGTTGGCATTATTTCAATGGTTGTGGAGACTCTAAAGACCATATGGTGATCTTGCTAAACTGCTTTACTGTAAAATTATAAGACTTCAGTTTATTGTCAGTAATGTCTCATCGGTTATTGTACAAAAACTTCTGTGAACTTCACTTGGGATTAGGCAAAGAACCAACTCAGGCTGAGGTCATTGTGGTTCCCTCATCAATCACTTATATGGGTGCCAGCAATGTGACACCTTTTATGATCAATTTATTAACAAGGTCACAGGCTCAGAAAATCCCAGTTATTAAATTTGCTGTTTGAAATGGCTTTCTTAATGAAACATGCTGTGTTAAATGGTGACTGATTGTTTTTAATTGAGGAAAGCTTTTCGTCATGTTAGAGCATCCAATCAAGACAAGTGCCTTGCAAATGTTGAAATAAGAATAAAAATACTGAAAATGCTCTCAATTAATTCTTTAATACAAGAGATCAAACAACAATATGCAAAGTAAAAGTGTGTACCCTGCACATTTACACTTCGATTTATGCTACTATAAGCAGAAGTGTAAATCTACTGCCTCTTAAAATGCACTATTTAGGTTAGTGTAAAAAAATAATAATAATTACGCAGCATTTTTTGACACATATATATATATATATAAAAAATACAAAATAAAAAAGTAACAATGATTTCTAAAAAAAAAAAAAAAAAAAAAAAAAAATCCTCTAAGTTTAATTATGAAAACCCCCATCATATTATTTTTATTACATAAATA
>CAEFZY010052787.1:0-11130 GCA_903066815.1 Brachyrhaphis roseni
CCGGGGCCTCCTCCCGGTGGGACGTGCCCGGAACACCTCACCAGGGAGGCGTCCAGGAGGCATCCTGACCAGATGCCAGAGCCACCTCAACTGGCTCCTCTCGACGTGAAGGAGCAGCGGCTCTACTCTGAGTCCCTCCTGGATATTTGAGCTTCTCACCCTATCTCTAAGGGAGAGCCCAGACATCATATGGAGAAAAAAATTTCAACCGCTTGTATTCGTGACCTCGTTCTTTCGGACATGACCCAAAGCTCATGACCATAGATGAGGGTAGGAACGCAGATTGACCGGTAAATCAAGAGCTTTGCTTTTTGTCTCAGCCCTCTCTTCACCACGACAGACCGGTACAGCAGCCGCTTCACTGCAGATGCTGCATCAATCCGCCTGTTGATCTCCTGCTCCCTTCTTCCCCCATTCGTGAACAAGATGCTGAGATACTTGAACTCCTCCACTTGGGGCGGGACATTCTTTTCCAGCTAATTTATTTATGCATTTATTTATATAGCTATGAATTTTTATTTTATTTATTGAGATGATAAAAGAAAGAACCCTGAACACATTGATCAACAGGTTTTGCATGTAATTCAACACATTCTCTTTCTCTTGGTTTTCTCATCCACGGTATCAGACACACAGAAACACACACACGCACACGCAAATAATACACATCCACAATAAAGTATAAGCAGTAATGTTAGCTAGATGGTTAAATAACTAGTGTTAGCTAAATTCAAAGAAGGCTAATATGTTGATTTGTGACAATGACTGTCACAACACTGATGACTGACACTCACACACACATTTGTAAGGTAAAAAAATAAATAAATTACTTATATGGAAGAGTTCTTGCTGTGTAAAATATTATTACTCAGGGGTGACACTTAGGACTCAGTGTGTACTGTTCACAAAAAAATGTTTTCCTGACAGTCACAGTTGGTAAGAAACAAAGATTCCCATTAAATTACATAGGAAATGAATACGGGTAATTTCTGACCCACTCAAGGAAGAAAGGGGTAGTGATATAAAACATGCTATTTCTTAAAATGAATAAAAGGCAAATTAAAAATTTGAATTGCATGATATCAGTAACATACTTTTTGAGGAATACCTGAAATAT
This sequence comes from Brachyrhaphis roseni, assembly GCA_903066815.1. Taxonomy (NCBI): domain Eukaryota; kingdom Metazoa; phylum Chordata; class Actinopteri; order Cyprinodontiformes; family Poeciliidae; genus Brachyrhaphis; species Brachyrhaphis roseni. The sequence continues at coordinate 1,118 of CAEFZY010052787.1, forward strand.
GAAGTGATGAAAACTTTTCATTACAAAGATAATGCAAAAAGATGACATCACCAGATCAAAAAGGACCCACTTACGCATCAGAGGGTTAATGTAGCTTCCTCTGCAACATGTGCTTTTTTTTTTTGTGCTTGCCGGATTGTTGTGACCAACACAAAAACTCTCTAAGCAACACGCTGTGCTTGAGCATCAACCAAAAGGGAAAGGGGGGAAAAAAGAGAAGCCAGTTCATCCCCCTTTCTCTGTGTCTCACTGCTTTCCTCCTTGTCTAACTTTGCCAGAGTCCTTGGAAGTTGCCAAATGCGGTCATGCCTGCTTAGCTTGCTGGACTGATTGTGCCAGAAAAGAAAATAAGACACAGATGTATACAAACTCTTGGTGGTGCCAGTGGAGAGACAGCTAATGGCTTCATCTTGACCCTCCCATTGTAGCCGAGCACAGGTGGGGATAATTAGCGCTCGCTCCCCTCCCCTCACAGGGGGATTCGACCCTGACAGCTTCAACCCTGTCCGATCTCCCTTACTGCTTTGTGACACTGGTGGGTTTGTGTTGGCAAAACTTGAGAAAACTGAGTTTTCCAAATAGGCACCAAGAACTTTCCCACCAGGGGAAAAAAAAGCCCCATAACAGAATGACTCCTTTCAGGACAGACAGCGTCATAGTCATTTAGCGAGATGTTGGCAGTGTGTCATAGCAAGGCTAAATATTTCAGCACAATCAATGTGAGTTTAGTAGAGATTGAAAGAAAGTAAGCAGATTATTTGTAAAGGTTTTATTTTCTGTTGAGACACATTGAATAAAATCTGCTTTTAGCTAGAACTAGCAGTCTGATCAAAAACGACCACTGAAACTCAAATCAAATCACAAATCTGATCTTTTTACGACCAATGAGCACACCAGACCTTAGCTAACTTTTTATTAGCAAACTTTAATTCAATAAAATTTTTGAGGAAATATAGTAAATTAAGTAAGAAGAAGCAACACAGGTAGGAAGAGGAAACATTTATCCTGCATAAAAGTCAAGCATGTCTAGTGTTCATTGCAGGATGTGAGGGAATAAAACTACCACTTTGTTTTGAATAACAAATTACATACAGTCGTGTGGAAAACTGTTTTTCTGCATTGTGCAGCCACTTTTCATATTTGGAGTGAGATTTTGTGTGGGCGGAGTGAGACTGCACTGCATTTAGCAACTGCTCTGACCCCTCTATCAGCTCCTTCTCAAGCATGCTGCTATTAACACATAGTGACTGTATCGGATGATACTGGAAACTTTTGATGGCTTTCTGGGAACAAGAAGGTGCTGCCCTGTCACAAATGACGTGAGCCTGAAACTACTTCTGTCTAGGTTGGTTTTGTGAGTTACTGTAGTGGATCATAAGGTTGAAAATAAAACCTAACCCAAAAAAGATTAATAGAAATAATCCCTCTTTTTCTTTTCTCTACAGCTGGAAAAATGAGGGCTTTAGTAGAATCTCTTTCAGGTGTTCATTAGGATTCAGTGAATATCCAGGTTGGTTTAATTGTCATTGCATAAAGCAACAAGACTAGAACTAATGGAACAAATTCATGGCAGAAATTCCAATATTAAAGCTTAGTAAATAAAAAAAAAAGAAAAAAAAATATGGCACAGACTGTAGATCAAAGATTGAATGGTCACATTTAAAATATAACTATTATGCATATGGATATATTTTTTAAGACTTTGTAAGATCTAAAATTGAGATAATTCAGTTTTCATTAAAACACTTTAGAGAAACAGTGGACAACACGTGTACAATAAAATTAATATAAAACTACTTAGTATAAGTCTAGTTTATATCCTTAAAGAATATTATGCTCTCTCTATAAACACAGTTAATATCTTAATCTAACTTAACCTAACCTCATTATGTATCTTAAAAAAACTGCAAGTGTTTAAATAAGCTCCAGAGTGTGACCTTTGTCCTCTCTCCAGGAGTCTCATAATGAAATATTCCTCCCTAATGCAAAGGAGGAGTGCTATCATACAGTCCTGTGTGCTTCACAAAGCCTGAAAAGGACCGCTTTTCCACCGTTAGCCTGAGTGACAGCAGAGAGACATGTGTCTTCAGATGAGAGGAGGCGAGTCTCATTACGCCGTATTTGGCTGACACTGAGTGATTCAAGTGTTCCTGGACAATTCAGACACACTGATATAAAACACATTAAATGTCTTTCACAGCACTTTACCTGACACCGCTCATCTGCGCTCATCTGTTATCCCCGAAGAGCCTGCTTTGGTCGCGGCTCAAAGTCTGGGATCGGGATTGTGCTGAGCGGTGAATAAAGAGGAACTTGTAATGAAATACAGAAGGACAAAACATTAAAAGAAGCGAAATGTCAAATCTCATTTAGAAGCTGGTTGTTTTTCATCTTTCTCGAGGATTAAATATAGCGCTCGTCGTAAATATATTGTTGTTAGTGTAAGACCGAATTGAGAATACACAGCAGGTAGCATCTACAGCGGGCTTCTTGTCAAAATTGATGGACCACCTGCAGATAAAAATCAAAAGCACCATAAACTTAGCTGACACATATGGGTGTCTGACAAAGTAAACTCTACCATGGCATACAAATATTTGTTGCTGAACAGTAATCATACATGACACACCATAAAAATATGTTGTCTGACACTGAAACTGAATGTTGACATTGAATATTTGGCCACTGAAAGAAGAGACAGATAATACAATTTAAGATTTTTTTATACAATATTGTATATATCAAGGAATTTCAAGTAGATGAAGGAAACACGGTGAAGAGAACTGAACAGAAAATAGAAATTTGAAGTAGGTCATGATAAAAATAAGACGCCACCTTTTCCAAAAACTTCTCCAAAACAACTGAAAGCAAGAGAAGTACATATAAATCACTGAGGCAGTTTTGCAAAAGTAGTTCCATGTAAATGAAGCATATGCCTTGAACCTTTTTACATTTTTCTTATGTAAAAAAGAGCATGAGTGTATTTCATTGGGATCAACACAAAATAGTGTCATTTTTCAAAATGTTTTACAGTCCGAAAGGAATGCTGTGCATTTGTTTACAGTCCCTCTGAGTTAATACTTTGTTGAGCCTTTGGCTGCAGGTCTTGTGGGTTATGTCTCATCCAGCTTTTCACATCAAGAGACTGAAATTGTTGCCAGTTCTTCCTGAAATAGCTCAGTCTCAGTCTCTCTGATTGGATGGAGACCGTCTTAGAATGTGAAGTCTTTATAGAGCTTCTCAGCTGCACTCAGGTCTGGGTTCTGGTCCGTTCTAACACATAAATATGCTTTGAGGTAAACCTGTGGTGTCCAAACATTGTCTCATTCAGGCCGAAACTGCCAGTGTGTAAGTATTAAAGTGTAATATAATTTTATTAGATTAAACTGCACAACAAAATTTACTGTAGTATTTATAGCTGATTTTTATCATATCAACCAGAAACTGAGCATATTTAATGAAACAAAGGATGTGATGACATTTTTGTAGAAAAGGAATTGTAGGTCGGATTGTAAATTTTAAAAATAGTCCCAGATATTTGGCTTATGTCAATAGAGGCATCAATTTTCTAGGAATTTTTGAATTAGCAGTTTTTTGCAGAGCCCATCTGGTGACATGGGAGAAAACACAAAAAAAGCGGTCATGGTTACGACTTGTTATAATTAAGTTATTACCCATGAGATAAGTTGTTTCCACAAGTTATCAAGTCGTGGATATAATTTTCTATATATTTTTTTCTCCCATGTCACCAGATGGACTATTTATTTATTTAATTTTTTCCCCCCCAGTTGGTCTAGTGAAAGAAATTTAGTCAACAAGAAGGGAACATCAATTTCAGTGTTTTCTAACACACTTACTGTGTTTGACCAGTATGAAAACTAATAAAGTTAAATTAATGAATAGTCTTGTTTTGAGCAGAAGTAGCATGATGGATATGCTATGAAGTTAAAATAATGATAAATAAAAATAGAAAAGACAAGTACTTATCATTGTACTCAACATTTTCCTTTTGGAGAAGATTTTAAATTTTCAGTAAACATTTTGCAAAAAAAAGTGTCCATATGCATCAGCTGCCTGCTGGGCCAAATTTGTGCCATTTTTGGCTTGCAGTTAAGGGTCACATAAAATCATTTCAAGGGTCACAAGTGGCCACTTATGACCTAAATCAGTTCAGTGTACTTTTGGCTTGTCCTGTGAAAGGTGAATCTTCTCTCCACTTTCAAGACTTTTTGCCTTGTATTTAACTCCATCCATCTTCCCATCAACTTAGCTTCTCGATGCCAGCTGAAGCAAAGCATCCCACACAGTATTATTTGTCTTGCACTTCACAATATATGTGACGCTATGTGTTGTTAAAATCCCAGTGATTCAACTAGGTGGGTTGTAAAATGACAACATGTGAAAATATTTGAGATGCATGGATGCTTTTCCAAGTAGTTGCAGACAATAATACCTTCTTTAATATATGATGTGTGCAAGAAGGGACAGGGAAGAAACAGCAGTAGAAAACCAGTCAAAATCCCACCTTTGTTAAAGATTTGTAAAGTCAGGGATGCCTGATTAGACACATGGATATGAACTGAGGGTTCATCACTGTTGTCAGGCTGCAAAGAGTTTTCAAAAACCAACAAACCAAAGTCAGCAGCCGGAACCTTTCCTTGCAAGCATGCAGTCAGAAACTGTTAGCCTTCATTCCTCCTCTTTGACACAAAGGCCTTGATTCACGCTCCCGCTGCAAAGACGTTGAGGCGAGAATGAAGTGGGGATAGAGATACGGTGATAGGGCAGGTGAGCGGAGAGGATGCCAAGCCCAGTGGTCAGCAGGTAACACAGAGAAGGCGGCTGTCACATCCTGCTGACTTAGCCAAGACAGATGAGACAATCAACAAGCCAAGGCCCGGACAGCGCTTCAACCCCGCCTGCATCCTGTGTTCCAGGGCAGGTTGTCCACACCATCTCCGAGCTGATCTCACCTTTCTCTGTGCTGCTGGTCGCTGCTTTGGATTGATAACAGACATGTGAAGTGTTTACTGATATTTGATGCACTCTGCTAACCCTTAACGCTGCACATATATAGTGGGCAGTGCACTTTATTTTGACAACAAAAGAAAAAGGTAAGCAGTGAAAAACTACTGTCGACTATGGGAGTACAGGATTTTTTTTGGGTGAAAGTTTTAGTCTATAAATAACAAAGTAGTAGTGATAAGCTATTGCTGCTTTGGTTAACTCAGACTGGTTCTTACTTGCAGTGTGATGACATGAAACATTCAGCACATGTTGTGAGAAGCTTTTAGAGGGATCCTGAAAATGTTTGACCAGAACTACATTTTTAAAGGGCAAACTATATGCAAACTTCTAAAGCTATATATATATATATTCTGCCATCTAGTAAACAGATTTACCCACAATGAATCTGGATAAAATAAAGTTCAAATAATTAAAAATGATAGGTGTTTTATATATAATATAAAATATATGTAACATATTATATTGTAATATTGTGATATTATTATAACATACTTTTGTGAAACAACATATATTATATACTTTAATATTATAATAGTGTAATATGATTGGTATAATATATTATATTCATAATATATTAAATCAAATCATATATTAAAACACAAAAATGGCATTATTTTTCCAACATATATTTTAAACTATTTATCCTATGTCTAATAAAGCTAAATGAAGAAGAGGTAAATAAATTAAGCAGTTGCTATAATCATGAGTTCCTCTAATGACTTGACTCTGACAGACTTCGTACGCTGCCCAGCATTTGAACCTCGGAGCAGAGGAGAGCAGGTTCTCATGGAGTATCTGGATTCAACACTAACACTTAGAAATGAGGTGTGAGGGAAGGGTAAACAATCACCTGGAGCACCGTCTCATTTGTTGTTAATTGTTCTAAGCTCTGGTAATTGGTTAAAGAAGAATTTCATACTGGCACAAAAAAAACAAACAAAAATGCAGCCTGTGCAAAAGCTCCGAATGTGGATGTTTATCTCCAAACTTTTACTTTACTGAATCCATCATTTAGGGAAAAAAAGGGAAGTTTAATAATAAAAAAAAAAACAGAAAGAAATGTGGCTGCGTGTGAAGGGGTGTGTGTGTGTGTGTGTGTGTCAAAAACTTCCTAAAGACCAAGCAGCTTCCACCCTCTCTCCTAATTGCATTGATTTTTTAGCACAGTAAATCTAGCTGTGTCACAATCTGCACTCCCCAGGCATGATGTACTGCTCCAACACCAGCCTGCATGTCTGCTCCCAGAATTGCTGGCTTAAAGTTTGAACGGTGATGGCGTGATTAATGGTGGAATTAATTAATTGCTAAATATATGCTAATTGTTTAATCGGTCGCCTGATCTATATAAGATCATTTATAGAATAAATGAGTTGATTTAGAAAGTGTATTGATTAAATGTGACAATGAGTTATACGCCTGACTACCTGATTTGCTATTTTCCCAATTAAATTTGCAAAGCTCTTAAAAAGAGTGTGATTTTGCAAAGTGTGGCCCATCCAAGTGATCTACACCACACCTGACACGGCTGTACTTATTTATGAAATCCGACAGCTGATAATGACGCATTAATATTAATGCAAACTGTAAATTTTCATATTGCTCTACAGAAACCAATCCAAACGCATTTGTCATCACAACTGCAGCCATATTTTACATTTTTTAATGGAAACTGAAGTGTAGGTTCTGAGTAAGGTCAAGTGAGAAGAACTAGATTTTATTTTTCTTGTTTCTTTTTTATTTATTTTGTATTGTAAGTTACATGTAGATTACATTAAATAATAATAATAATAGTAAAAAACATTCAGGAAACATTACTGATATTCAATCTAAATTACAATAGATTTTCAAACTAGACAAGATGTGATGCGATTTAAATTATAATGAGCAACAATAAAGTTGTAGGAAGGTATATGAATCAGGAAGCTGCTGATTTTTCTTCTATGCTGCTAGAAGAGATTCTGCAAACTAAGAAAAAAAACAAACACAATTTACACGGTTTATTCGGTTGTTTGAAGCAGAGGCTCTGTTAATCCAGTGCACCCCCAGTGTTTGCAGGGTTAGGGGCCACCACAGGTACCCATGTATACTTGAGACCTGTTATAAAAATGCTTAGACTGGCTATTTTAATTAAACAAACACCAAATTAGCAGACACACTGAAAACTGTCTTAGCTTTACCACAGAAGCTAATGCCTACACTCTTCCTTATGTTCACTCTTGAGCGTAAAGCCAGAAAACAAATGAAGCTCCTGGATTGGCTGCTTTACAAACGCCAGCCAATAGTGTGTCAAATAGTATTGTGCCCAGTTGTTCCAGTTCCCCAAAGTGTATTTTCTTCTTAATGTTTTAGATATGCTCTAAATAAAAATAAAAAAATCTGCCCGTGGGCAATTTTTTTAGCAAATACTGAACCATGAATTGGAGGAGCCCACTGTAGTCGTAAACAAGCTGTTAATTAGGTCAGTGATAAACAAATGTTATTCAACATTCTCCAGATTCTTTATTTAGAAATGTAATTGTATCTGTGTGTGTTTGTTATCATTATTACAGCATCTGCTGTCCCAAGGCACTAAAGCCTTGGGACAGTCCCCCCCAGTCCAGCAGGGGGCGCCCAAGAGGATCTAACCTCTGACATGGACTACATTTCAAACAACTTCAGATTTGTACTTCTGTTAATCAGGAGTTCTAAATGTGCTTTGAGGACTTCTGGATATCAGATCTGAAAGACTTTAAAAGTAGTTTTAAAGTTAAATAATATTTAGTTGGTGATTGGTGTTATTGGAAGTGGTCACATAAATAATAATAATAATAAAAAACCTTTCCAGGCCCCAAAATACTTGAGAATGAAAGGAGGCGAGACAGCAACACAAACATCAAATTAAACTAAAAATCAATGGCTTACACTAAAAGCTTATCCATGAGTTAGAACCGCCCAGTCAAAATCCCACTGAAAATTATGAGCTACTTTGTATTGGTCTGTCACACCAAAACTCAATAACAAACAATGTTTGTGACAAAATGGGAAAAGTGGGCATGAATAATTTTGCTGGTAGAGCGTTTATAAAATGCACAGGGAAGATATACATGTAAGCATCCCTTGATTCTTTTCCTCACTGAATGTTGACATTCGAGCGACTATTATTCCCAAATGACAAAGTTCAACTAAACAGTTATGAAAACACCTTTATACAGCGACACCCGGAGAAAAACCACTCGCGCATATGCTGACACCCAGGGAGACTAAAACTTGACTGAAGCTTTAAGAAATATGTAAAATTTCCTGAACTGGACATCTTATTCAAGCAAACACAAAGATTCCAACAATGAAATCCAGGTTTTCTCTGAAATCACAACTGCCAAGAAATCTACCTTTCAGACACATTCATCTTCCTCTCTGTCTTGTCTCCCACCTTCTGTTTATTCTGGCTCTCTTCAGCGCCATTACTGCCGTGCATGTCAGATCTCTTAGAGGGGAATGAAAAACAGCAGTCATTTTAAAGTGCAGGGTAGGTTATAAAGTCTGGCACATCACTCTCTGTATTTGTGTCTCCCTTGCTAGTATATTCTGCATTACATGCTGCATACCACTGCTAAATGTGAAACTTTATAAAATGTCTCCCAATTTAGTGTCTCTGTTTTAACTGAAGCTAAAATACAAACAGTGGCTCCAGTTTTGAGACTTCCAACACGTTTATATCTGATTGCACAGAACTTATAAAAGCTTAATATGATCTCCAGCTCATAGAAAGAAACAAGTGTGACATTTTCACAGCTATAAAACCCACATGCAATCAGCTCTCAGACAGAAATTCATCTCTGCAAAAATGTTCTTTGTGAAAAATTCCTTTTTTGTAGCTCATATTTACATTTTGTCCATCTTGGTGAGTGAGCGAAAGCAATTAGCCTAGTGGAGCTCTCCACAATGTCATGATAGCACTGAAAAGGAATGATTACACAGGTGGGAAACATCGCCGTGTCTTCAGAAAAGAAATACACATAAGCAAATGTTGGTGTTCTTGGTCCAGAGGTCACATGTGGCACTTGTAATGATTTTTTTTTTTTTATGATTTTTTTTTTTTTAGATTTTTCGTAGTTCCTCTGAGGTGATGAATGAGAATGGGTAATGTGCCAGTAGCAATATCTCTACAAGTAGCTTATTTCATGTTGCCAAATATGATTTATGACAAAAAAAAAAGGGGGAGGGAGGAATTTTGTGACTTCACCATTTGCCCTCCTGTACTTCTGTATTGCCTGAGAGGAGTTTAGGGGTATTGGATTGACCCAGCAGCTGCACACATCTGGTTTGGCCATATACTCAAGGTTTTTTTCTTTTAGTCCAACTATCTGCAGAAAAAAAAGGTGAAAAAAGGGGAAAAAAATAATATAATAAAGCAGGGGGGAATAATATCCATAGAAAAAATAATTAAGTTACAACTTTGTTTCTCAGACTTTGCTGTCCAATATTTTCTAAGTCCAACTAGTAGCGATGTCCTCTCTGGCATTCTTTTAAATAAGTGCCATTAAAGTGACAAGATATGTTTTCACATGCAGGAATAACGTCTGCCGTCTGCTGTGCACAACGAGAAACCCTGATTGGAATAAAATTTACTGCTAAATGCTGTTTCTCTGTAAGACTACCACATAAAAGTTTTACTGCTAACAGAGAGAGAGAAAGAGGGAGAATGAGATAGGAAGGTTTTGAGATGCTCAGTTAGTTTTACGCCAGATGTAGCTAGATATATTCACCTTCCAAAAAGTGCCACTTTTGCCTTGTCTTTCTGGAGAATATTTTCTCTTGGAGCAATTTTGGTAGGAAGGCTACTCATGGGAAGGTTCATCACTGTTCCATAGTTTCTGTATTTGGAGATAATGGTGTTCATTCTGAGTCTCCACTTGTTAGAAATTGCTGTTCAACGGAAAGCAGAAGAAACTCTTGAGACCAAGTTATTTCAGCCTTTTTTTTTAACACTGCTGTAGATATATATA
>CAEFZY010052788.1:0-11227 GCA_903066815.1 Brachyrhaphis roseni
CCGTCTCCCTCTGTGTTCTTATTTTGTTCAGCGAGAATGTTGGATAAAAGATCTAACGTTGGATAAAAGATCCAACATTTATCATAATTACTCAAAATTGCAAAATACGTTATTAATCCCAAAGGAAAATTAAATGTTGCTTTAGCTCATTTACTCACTTTCTTCAGGGTTATTAAAGATGGTGATGGCTGTTGGCAGGAAAGATCTCTTGTCCATATTACAGCGAATCTGAAGAAGTCTCTGACTGAGGATAGTCTGTTTTCTCAAGACAGGCACATGAAGAGGATGGTCAGGATGAGGTGGAAGATGAAACATCAGATTTGACAGGAAAGCTGTAAGTCAGATGAGAATGGGATGTTTGTCTGGTTGGGGAAAGAAGAGGATGATGATCTTGATTCTGAACTGAACCTGTTGATGAATGTGTTCAGCTCATTTGCTGTGTCCAGACTTCCATCTGTTTGATCTTACTTTTGCTTAAAACCTGTAATCTTCTTCATCCCTGACCACACATCTCTGATATTGTTTTTCTGCAGTTTGTTCTCTAGTTTCTTCCTATACTTCTTTTTGACTCTAATCTTGACTTTGAGCTGTTTCTGTATTGAGGAGTCTCAATAACTCCCTGTCTCGTTCCCTAAAGGCTCTTTTTTTTCTTGTTCACTGGTGATCTAGGGGTTTGTTATTCTGGAAGCATCTCACTGTACTAGTTTTCTTATGCATTATATTTGTTCCTTCAATTGAAATTAAGTCATGAAAGTAGTTTGTCTAGATGTATGGTTTGTGCTAAGGGGAACAGATTTAACAACCAATTCAAATTCTTTGGATTATACACACATGGACAAAATTGTTGGTACCCCTCTGTTAATTAAAGAAAACTTCTCAATGGTCAGAAATAACTTGAATCTGACAAAGGTAATAATGAATAAAAAGTCTGAAAATAAACAAATGAAAGTCAAACATTGCCTTTTGAATATGCTTCAACAGAATAATAAAAAATAAACTAATGAAACAGGCCTGAACAAAAATTATGGTACTATTTTGTTACACAACCTTTTGAGGAAATCACTGCAATCAAATGATTCCTATAACTGGATCAAATGATGACTCTTAAAAAGGCCTAAGAAGAACATTGACATACTGAAACGATTACTACCACCATTTTTAGCAGTGTGTTTGGGGTCATTCTCCTATTGCAAGACACATGACCTACGACTGAGACCAAGCTTTCTGACACTGGGTAGCACATTTCTTTCTAGAATCTTTTGATAGTCTTCAGATTTCATTATACCCTGCACAGATTTAAGTCACCTTTGCTGCCAGATGCAGCAAAGCAGCCCCAGAATATAAAGCCTCCTCCATGTTTCACAGTAGGGACAGTGTTCTTTTCTTGATATGCTTTATTTTTCCATCTGCGAACATAGAGCTGATGTGTCTTGCCAAAAAGTAACATTTTTGTCTCATCTATCCATGGGATATTTTCCCAGAAACTTTGTGGATTGTCAACATGTAGTTTGGAAAACTAGTCTGGCCTTTTCATGAATTGTTTTCAGTAACGGTGTTCTCCTTGGTCGTCTCCCACTTTGGCTCAAACGACAGATGGTGCAATCTGACACTGATGTTCCTTGAGCTTCAAGTTCACCTTTAATCTCTTTAGAAGTTTTTCTGGCATCATTTGTTGTTTGTACTATCCATCTCTTTGTTTTATCATCTATTTTCTTTCAGCAGCCACATCCGAGGGAGATTGGCTACAGTCACATGCATCTTAAATTTCTGAATATGTGCAATTGTTGTCGCAGGAACATCAAGCTGCTTCGAGATGGTCTTATAACCTTTACCTATCACATGCTTGTCTATAATTTTCTTTCTAGTGTCCTGAGACAACTCTTTCCTTCATTTCATCTGAAAGATTACAGGAATGTAGACACCTGTGATGCTAATTAGTGGACACACCTTGATTCAACATGTCCCTTTGGTCATGTTATTTTCAGTGGTGCCATCATTTTTGTTCAGGCCTGTTTCATGAGTTAATTTTTTAACATAATTCTGTTGAAGCATGTTTGAAAAGCAATGTCTGACTTTCATTTGTTCATTTTCATAGAATTTTATTCATTACTACCTTTGTCAGATTCAAGTTACTTCTGTGACCACTGTGGGTTTTTCTTTCATTAACCAAGGGGTACCAACAATTTTGTCAACATGCACACATAGGTGTTTAGATTCAGATGTTTTTTAGATACAGTCTTAGTTGGACCACTAAATAACTCCATTGTAACCTGCTGTGGAAATGTTGACCTGCAGTATCTGTTTGTGCAAATAGAATTGCAAATAGAATTGCTTTGTGTAAAAAATAAAAAATAAAAATATTGATGAAATAAACATTTAATGGAAGCCACCAAATCAAGAATTTATTGTCACAAACACAGTTTTACACAAAATAATGGGTCACATTTACACAGTTTAAACAGGTCTAGAAGTCAATGTACAGTTTACTAGCTAACCAACACGTACTAATAGTTAAATACACACTCACATTATACACAGTATCATTAAGACTTACACAAAAATGTACTCTGTGAATGTAAGATGAGTTGACATAAAAATCACAATATTGAAAAAATAATAATTTTAGATCCTTATCAAAAGATGTCTAAAGTTTATTCCGTTTGTCAAGGACATGCAGTTCATCATGTAAACGGTACTTCACTGCAAGCTGTTATTTAGCCTTTTGGTTGATGAATGTATAACAATGAATTAAAATCAAGCAGTGAGAGCTGAAGACAGACATACCGCACACTGCTGGGCAGCAGACTGGTGTGATGAACAGTTAGCGTCATGAAGTGCACTTTAAGCAGTATCTCAGCAATGGTATATTAAAATTTCTTCATTTTAAAATAAATTTAATCCTGCTATTGTTGCATGAAGTGTTTTCTAAAAATCAGGACATCACTACATAGGTTTACAGGGAGACGGAAACGGATTGTCTTCTCCTGCTGCTCTCTGCAGTCAGTGATCCTAACAAATCTTTTTATTTCATTTTCCAACTCAAAGGGCTTTAGGTACGGACATACATTGAGAAAATAATTGTGACTGGACTTTGCACAGTCCAGTCACTCTCCCAGGTGAAAGGAGAAGACTTTGAGATGAATTAGAGGATGACAAGGTTTGTTCCACCTGCTGCGGGAGCATTAAAGCAAGAACAAACAGACTGAAGAATGGTTTATACCCAGTAGCCATAAGAGCATTAAATGCCATCTAGTACTATTTATCACCCACTTTCGTCATAGTCCATGTAATTTTATTACATGACAATAAATATTATAGCTTATTACTGATTATTGTTTGTTGACACCTAAACAGTCAATCTGCACCAATCGGGATTTACCAGCCCAAAATCCAGTGGTCTTTAAAGTTTTACCTGCTGATAACTGTCTTGGCTGATTTTAATTTACTTTTAAAGCCTTTATAACGCAACGGACAGCTGGGGCGACTGACATGCATCAAAACATATGCTCATTATTTTTCCTAAACTAACGGAGAGAGGCTGTGACTGGTCCATGCTCCAGGCAGCGATTTGTTCAATTCTGTTCCGCCTCTAATCAGTAAAACATAAAGGCAAAAACTACTTTATGTTGCTGCTTTTCTTCTGCGCTGCACTTCTAGTTCCTTTATTGTTGTATTATAGTACAGCTTGTGGTGGTACAGTATTTCATAATGGATGAGGAAAGATTCATTTTTGACGTTGAAAACTATACATAAGACCCACAATGTCGTCATTATAAAGAAAATGGCAAAAACGTCTTGCCCACTGATTCCTTTCTCATGAGATCTGCTACTTGTCAGAAGTCTAATTAAAATGAAGATATATAAAAGGAATTCTAATGTAGCATTTCAACATTTTATAAAATATTTACATAGTGAACATATTGTAATATAGTAAATTCCTTTTGGTGAACTAAGTTTGTTACTATGCTACTACTATGCTTTTTGTCAATTACAATTGACAAAAATTGCAGATCTGTTCTGCGCCTTCACTTAAAAGATACGACTTCCTTCAGGTGACCTTTATTTAATTCAAAAATTAAATAGCTGAAGAAAACTTTATACTGACCATAACTGAAAAAATGTTCTGCGGGTTCCTTGGTGGAGGTAGAGGTTTGGAATTCAACAGAGAATGAAAGAATTGCAACATTATTCCTATCTTTGCTTCAAAGAATCTGTTCTTACCTTTATAAGATTTTTACTGAACTAAAACAATCTAAATAGAAGAAGTTTTATTATAGATACATTCAATGAACAGGAACAGGATCTAATACCCAAACAACATTCTAATTATTTGGGTATTAGATCTCAATTGAATAAAAAAAAACAACAACTTGATGTTTTAGATTAGATCAACAGTTTAAAAGTAAAAATCATAGAATGAAGGAAGAGTTGGACATATAAGGTAATGTCCTCTTGTTCTTTAAGAAAACTAAAAGTAAGTTCTCCTTCATCCAGTCTTAATGATGGTGATGAAGTCTGACAAATGTGACTGTTCTACCTAGAAGGCTTGCCTTCAGAATGCTGACCATAGAGGACACACGCAGAGACCTGAACATCAACGTCCAATCACAAGCTGAGAAAGGTTCGACTAACTAACACTCTCCATTAAGCAGAATCCCTGGGGTGTGAGGGTATCCACCAGTTCATTCTTCAGGCCTTATAGACGGAACATTATTTTGCTATAAGATGACAGTAATGAATGTCTTATGGAGATAAGAGTAATGAATTACTATGACATTAATTTTTCTAAGGTGGCCGAGTGCTGCTCTTATAAAAAAAAATATATAAGAAGAAAACATAAGTCCATCGGTAGGTAGTAGAGGCGACCTTTACTCAGAGAAGGGTGGAAACATGCCGAGATCCGCAAAATCCTCAATGTTGTAGTTCGCTGTCCCCTGGGTGGGATCTCCAGCCATAGGCAGCATGTCCTACAGAGACATAGGGTCACAGGTCACATGTCTGCAAACAGGGGTCAACTGCTGAGTGGTTTGGGTTGTACCTGGAAGACCTCTGTCTGGCTGGGGTTGGCGTGTGAGTGCTGCTCCCCCGACTGCTGGGAATGATGCTGGTTCTGCCACTGGGACCAGACCTCACTGGGGCGACCCTGGAACTGGCCTCCACTTTGACCACCTTCTCCTGACACATCTGGAAACAGATTTATTGGATCACAACTTATTTTTGTAATATTCTACTTAGCATTTAGAAATTCTTTAGCATCTTCCTTTCTGATTCTCAGACAAAGATTATGTCAGATATGTATTTATTAATGTCACAGAGCATTAATAAATAAATTCCTTTAGAGAAGGAAACTAAAAGTCATTGCTACAGAGGAAATGGATACAAACTTCTGACTGATTTGTCAGAGATTTATTTACTAATAAAGAAATAATTGTGGTAATTCTAACTGAGCTGAAACAAGAGAAGATTGATTTGATTTCACTTCAGAAAAACAGAAAAAAGATAAACTTTTTTCCAACTGTATCTGACTAGACACACCTAGTTCCAGTCTTTGCCTAGTTATTGTGATACAGTTAGCTAAAGTGCTACTGTTAGTCATTAATAATTTGGATCTTAATATATTTCAGTGTGATGGTGTGTGGATATAATAACCTGTCATAGCAAACAAGAAAAATAAATCCTCTTACTTTATAGACTTTGCTTTGAATGCCATAAAAATCCCATAAGTTACTTTAATAAATGCCTTATTAAATCATTAAAGAATTTAAACAGTTAGTTCAGATACAACTTTTTAGGGAAAGCTGTGATTTTATTAAATTAATGAAACAATGCAAACAGTCTCTAAGACACTAAGTGTTAGACTTACTGGGGACATAAAAACATGTTTCTCCTCTGAGTTCAACAGTTTACAGAGAAATGTGCTGAATGCCATGCTCACAAGCCTCTTTCTATCCACCATTCATTTTACCATTAGCTGTACTCCCCCTTAGCAGATAAATATACAGTTGCCAGTAGATTTTTATTTTGCTTTGACGTGATACTAATAAAGACATATGGTGGTAATGTAAAAAGGAAATCAATCGATGTCTAATCTTAATCTTTTTTAAATGGAAGACTTTCAAGTTTAAACACAAAGGATAAGTTTCTTTTTTAAAAAGGTTTTATTGAGTGGTCAGACAGGAAAATGGGTAATGAGAGTGAAGGAAGGCATGCCCAGCCTGGCAAGGCCACCAGGCTGGGACTTGAGCATGTGACGACTGCGTCCATACATGGGTTATGTTTTACCCCTACGCCACCATTTCACCCTGAAGGACATGTTTCTATACTGAAACGTACCAGATGTTTAGAATTCTTGTTGCATCGTCTATTACCTTGCTTCTAACCTTATTTAGTTGGATTACATTTACATTGTCAGATGTGCCAAAAACAGCAGCAAGCTCCGCTGACATGGTGACCGGACAGCAAGGCTTACCAAAGGCTGTGCTGCGGTTTGTCAGGCCTGAGTAAGCATTTCCACTTGGCGAGGATGTTGCCGGGGACGATAGTGGACTGTAGGAGGCGGGGTCAGTCTGGTAGTTGTGGCCAGAACCAATACCAAACGGACTGGACTGGGATTTGCTGGGCTGGACACCAGAAAAACTGGTTAAAACGGTCATTTATATGTCAGAGATGATTTTAAAAAACACGTACTTAGTTTACAAGTCCTGTTGGTACATTGCTGTTATGCATTCCTGAAATAAACAGGAATGCATCTCACTAAGATAAGAAAACTTATGGACTTAATTTGTGATCACTGGAACTAACAAAACTGTCTGGATAGTAAGTGAACATAGAAGCCTAAGAAATAATAAAGCACATTTAACTAAACAAAAAATTGTTCCAAATGTAAAACATTTGATTAGCAAACAAGGTATTCACCAAATACCCACTCCCACTAATGTGTGGAGTGGGTATAAAATAATTTTTCACTTTGGTTTTATCCTAAATTGAAATGCTCTCATCCTCTGCCCTCTCTTCATACTTTTGCCCCTTTTCCACTGGCTTTACATCAGCAGCCCCGCTCTACTTGGCCCGACTTGGCTTCACTCTACTTTGGAGTGAACACATTTCTACAGACCCCGCTCGATCTGTAGCAGGCTGACGCCTCCTGGCGGTGGGGGGTATAGCGCACCGCCTCCAGGCGCCATGTGCTTGTTACTATGTGACCTGTTTTTCCCGAGATAAAAGAAGAAGAGAGAGCAGAGCTAGTTCTTATAGCCTGATTGTGATTTTTCTAAGATTTCAAGAAAATGTGCAGTGAGAGGACACCTGCGTATGTAGCGAGGACAGCTGATCTCCGCCTTGCAGCAGGAGGAAAGCTGTAGGAGCCATTTAACCTGTCCTGTGTCTGTGGTCTATGGTGTATTTCATTTTGAGTTCTGAGTGTGTCTGAAGCGGGTGGGGTTACTTAAGGTCAAGTGTGATTCTGTTCAGGTGTTGTTAATGGGAAGAGGCGAACAGTTTTCAACTGTTTTGATTTATGCCGGATTCATATGGATCTATGAAAAATGGCAAGACAAAAGACATTGTTCTGATAATAAATGACTTTATTATAATTCAAAGTGAAAATTGGCAGTATGAATCTTATTTGAGTGCATGTAAAACCAGTGCCAACCAGGAACAGGAACCAAAAGTTTAAAATATAGGACTGTAACTGCTACATTTAGGTACAAAACTGCTTCGTTTGGAAGATTCACTGATCCGGCAGCATTTGGTTCCACGAAGCCGTAAAGTAATCGCTGCACCGTAACAGTCTATGTAACACACATCCCACCTCAGATAAATGAAACTGTTTTCAATACTTTGGTGTCAAAAACGGCTCCCCCTACTGTTCAAACTTCTAAAGCTTCTATTATTTTAACTGAACCCAATATTACCACTCAAAACACTCTGCAAAGCATGGCGGGCTGCCAGGCTTATAATACACTGGGGAAAACCCTGGACTTGTATTTTGGGTTCTTGTTAATAGCTACCCTGACAGCAATGTCAAAAATATTTGGTTTGCTGAATAATGCATGTTCACTTTTGGATGCCTTCATTGGTAATCTACAATGTCAAATGTCAATGAAATACATATATAATATAATATAGCGTTATTTTCACTCTGTCAAAGGCTCCTCACATTTTTGGGAGAATTGTATTAAGACCTTGATGCCATACAAACTACAGTATGTAAAATAATGTGTGGAGTGGGTATAAAAAAAGAGACTTCATTCATTGAGAGCACAACAGCCTTTATTTTTCATCTTTTGTTTGCCTCAACTCTTCTATATGGAGCTCTGCCATCTCATTGCTGGTAGCTACCATTCAGGAGTAGTTGCTTATGTTGCTGATGGTTCTCCTCTTTGTTTATCATGTCAACCATGTTCTTCTTCTTCTGTTCCCTGGGAAAAGTAATCAGATGTTATAGCTTATAGAATATAAATGTAGATTCATAACAGAGTTACTAATGTGTAAATTGCATACACAGAATGAATGATTTAAAACAGACATTACTTTGTATGTATACAGACACATTTCTTTTACCATTCATACACAGTTATAAATAACGGGAATAGTTGTGTATATTAAAGACAAAACCTAATTACTTGTAAGTTTCAGTCCTGTGCAGAGATACAGCCATGGATAAAATACAGCTCTGGTTTTCGTCAGGTTTATTGTTAATTTTTATGCCCTGTACAATAAATGCTTTATAACTGTTTAATTAGAGAACTGATATCTAGCCACTTTAGAAGAATAAAAAAATCATATATGTTTTATTATCTCACAACAGGGGAAACTCCGGAGCAACAACAGCTCAATGATAAACAATAGAATCTACGCAATCTACCTTTGCGTAGATTCACGCAAAAATAAAACGTAAAAGAACAAATGAAGGGCAACATGCTGTATAATACTGACAAAGCTACAAATAGCATACTCTGATCCGAAGGTATGTGCAACTGAGTGTCTCTAGAAAATGCGCATGTTGTGTTTGAGCAATGAAAATACAGCAGACTTTGTGTTTCAAATGTCTTCCATGTAGGGAACCTCAAATATAGTAAAAGCCAGACAGATATGTCTACAAACCTGGCTGGAGTGCAGCAGCGTCGATAGCATACATCTGAGTCAGGGTGCACCATGGGGCTGTGTTGGGCTCCGAAGTGGCTAACCGAGGCTTCCCGTTCTCTCTGCTATGTTGACAAAAACGACTTATTCCTCACTACTCCATCAAGTTGCCACTGAATATTGCAAAGAAAAGCCGGCATCTCATTGTTCCACCGCTTGCTTGTAGATTCCATCACTCCTGTGTTGCAGCGAGTCTGAAATTTTACACTGTTTGTTTTTCTTCTCTCTTTACTGCTACGTCTGACCAGGATCAGGCCTCAAAAAATACTGGTGAAAACACTCACAAAGCAAGTCTAGTAGAGTGGAGCTGGGACCACTAGAGCCAGTGGAAAAGGGGCATTTCTTCCTGAAATAGATATGGTTTAATACTGGGCATTTGATGAAGATCAGCTTTGTCTGGAGAAGACTTTTTACCAAAAAATCATGGTATGTATTTGTGCAGTGTTACAGCAATAGATTTTATTGTTATGTTTTTTCAATGATTAATGACAAAACATAAAGACTTTCATAGGTCTAAATTATTTCACATGACATTAGAACACATGCTCATAATCCTAATAATCTGTGGGGATACATAAACTCACAGTACTTTCTTTTTTTTTCTCCGAAGAGTTTTTCCAGTGCTAGTGGCTTGTATTTTTTGTGACAGTAGGCTGACAGGAAAGGGGGAAGGAGACATGCAGCAAAGGTCGACGGGACCAGAAGTCGAACCCGCGACGTCTGCGTCAAGGACTGAAGCCTCCAAACGTGGGGTGTGCCACCACAGCACACCCAAACTCACAGTATTTTTTAAGTTTTTTGCTGCAGGTTTTTAGTCGTGTTGAATAATTTTCTAAGTTATTGATGAGTCTGTGGCTCTCTGGGATGTTTTTGTATCATTAAATTGATCAGAGGACTGAAATTATATCCAAAACACTTTATGCCTTTAGATGAGTTGAAGGAGAAAGTCATTGCCTTGATCCAGGCTTTGACCTCACGGATGAGGCCAAATCTGTTGTAATGGTATAGTATTACAACAGATTTGAATTAGTTAACTTGACAACGATCACACAGCTGATGCAGTCACCTCAGCCAAGAGGAAGTTCGAAACAGTTTTTTTTTTTGTTTGTTTTTTTAAATGTCCACTGCTTTCACTCCATGTGCATTACCTGCCCAGCAAATGGGGGTCGGTTGCCTGACCAAGCTACCTGGCCTGTATTAAGTTGTCTAGAAATCTGAGCAAGATTCTGATTGGACGACCCTGAGGACTGGATGTCATTTACACCAGGAACATGGATCACAGAAGAGCTGTGAATAAAAACACAAAACCAGACAAAAAGTCAAATACAAAGCTTTTACTTTACAGATGTAAGCTGCCAGAACAGAACATATCCACTAACTGAAGCTTACCTGAAGCTTTTGTTAGAGTGGCCCTGCTGGAAGGGAGAACTCTGGGTGTAGAGAGGCTGTCCTCCTGCCGTAGAAGAGGGAACCATCATCTTCTTGTCTCCCGCTTTGGATAAAAAAAACCCAGTTACACATCAAAGCAGTCTATGTAAGTGGTAAGTGTGTGGGGGTGTGTGGGTGTGTGTGTGTATGTGTGTGAACCAGGTTTTTATATCCTGGTGTGGACCTATTCCTGTCTACAATGTGGGGTTGTGGGTCCTCCTCGTCTTCCTCCTTGTGGGGACATTTTCTTAATCCCCATGAAGGTAAACGCTGTTTTTGGGTTGAGTGTTATGTATGTGGTTAAGTGTTAAGTGTTACGCCCTGGCGGTCCGATCCTCGGTTGCAGAAGCTGGCTCTTGGGACGTGGAATGTCACCTCTCTGGTGGGGAAGGAGCCAGAGCTGGTGTGTGAGGTTGAGAGGTTCCGGCTAGAAATAGTCGGTCTCACTTCGACGCATGGCTCCGGTTCTGGAACCAGTCTCCTTGAGAGGGGCTGGACGTACTTCCACTCTGGAGTTGCTCATGGTGAGAGGCGTCGGGCAGGAGTGGGCATACTTGTTGCTTCCCATCTCGGCGCCTGTACGTTGGGGTTTACCCCGGTGAACGAGAGGGTAGCCTCCCTCCGCCTCCGGGTGGGGGGACGGGTTCTGACTGTC
>CAEFZY010052800.1:0-17660 GCA_903066815.1 Brachyrhaphis roseni
CTTTACAGCCGCTGTAGTTTCTGAACTATCAATAAACGACAAACTTGGACTAATTACCTCGTTTGTTTGTGAGTACAAACGTCACAACAAACATTAAATAGGACAAATATATTTCATTAAGTTTTAACAAACAAATGGCTTCTACCGAGATAATTATGTGAAATTAAATGAATTATAGCCCAACTTCAGGAGATTTACCTTTACAGAGCTCTTTGGTTCCTCCTATCAGTCTGTAGTTTCTCATATTGAGGTCATTAAACCAAATTTCAGATCTTCCATAACCTGCTGGCCTCAGGTTTGCAACCAGCTTCTGCCTGAGAAGCCAGTAACCTGCTCTCAGTGTCAGAATCTCACTGGGGAAGAAACTGCATTAGGTTTTCTATCACTTTATTATTTCTGCTATAACTGATGTATATATGCATATAAAATAAGTCAATAGGGTTTAATTTACAATTTTTATGTCTTCGTGTCATGAGGTAGCTCTCAGCCGGTTGGTGAGAGAAAAAGTAGATCTTGGTCTCAAAAAGTATGAGCACCCCTGCTCTACATGCTACTCTTGGTCATCGTCTGGTCCTCCTGTTACTCTGTCCAGGCCCCGCTAGTCTGCCATTCATCAGGTTAATGGAGAGTGGTACAAATAAATGCTTCAAATGGTTATATCTGCACAGGGGAACCCTGAACCTTCTCCCAGAGTTTATAAGAACATATTCTGATGTGAGCACATGTGACCCATCAGACAAGATGTTCTGAGCTTGCCTGATGGTAGCCTGCTTAAACAGGTGCTGTGGAGAAGATAGAGCAGCTACATATGCAGCATTGCTTTGCATTGAGCCAGAAATATTGGCGGTGGGAAACATAACACAATCACACAAAAAATCTGAGAAAGGGACCCAATATTTTACTATTAATTGTAAAACATAAATAGTAAAACCATTACTATGTTTTTTATTTAGTAAAAACATTAATAGTAAAACCATAGTAAACCATGGTCTTTTTGTAAAACCATGGTTTTACATAAATATTAAAACCTTGGACCTCACAATTGGTGAGGTCCAAGGGGATCTAATTTCACAGTTAAGTAAAAAGTTTGGATTACAAAAATGTGAATACTTCAAATAGTTAGAATAAGATATGGTTGTTTTCTTTCCTCAGGAAACATACAGTACACGCGCATTGTGATGTTGACTGATAATCCCTCTGTACTGTAAATGATTATGGAAATACTATACAATTATCAGAAGCAGAAAAATCAAACGCAAGATGTGAAAATAAGAGGACTAGCAAGGCTAGTGACTGAACACCATGTTGAGAACATTCATATGTTGGAACACATGCAGAATTAAATCAAAATTAAACAACAACTATTCATAGATTTGTTTAGTACCGTTTTAGCTCGGACCCTTTACTGTCAGCTCCTTCCTCCCCAGAAACAATTATTTTTGCTTCCTGAACAATATGTCTCAAATAAATAGAGTTACAGTTGGAGGTGGAAATTAAAAATTTTCTCCACCAGTCACTGAAAATTTTATTTACGGGCCACTCTGACATTTCACCAGGCACCCTTTTTTTCTTTCAATTACAAACCTAACCAGTACAAGCAAATTACATAAAATACATGATTTATTCTTAACTCTATCAAAACCAATTTACTGGCAATAAGTTTATCATACATTTGTACATATACAAACTAATTTAACAAAACATGGATACCTTACAGAGGTGTAATCCAATAAGTTCACTTGAAGTAATTACTAACAGCAAGCTTTAACTACACAACTCTAACATTCTTGCAATCATTTCCTATGTTGACCATTTCCACATTTTGGCTACAGCCTCCATAGATAGTATTTATTGGAGATGTTCTAGTCATTTTTAAATGGTATCAATAGCTGTTTTCTAACTGCTTTATTTATTGTTGTTCCTTACTTATTACGTTTTCTATTGAAATTCACAATTATTCTTATTACTAAAAATATCTCAAAATGTGTTAATTATTCATTCCACGGGCCGTCAACATCCCTGTGGTATCTCCATGCCTGTCAAGTGTCTCGTTTTTTCAGGGAAACTACTGTATTTTATATCCACCCTCACCCCCTCTCATGTTAGCTTCTCTCCCTCCCCGCCATTATGATAATAGTACCCTCTGTTATGTTTCTGTGTGGTAATTAACATATTGGTTAGTTTGACACATTTTTTCTGAATGGGCTTGCGCACTTTTTATCTTTAGTTAGTTAGTTTTTAGTTAGTTTTTCTGATCTGCACCGTCTCATATCCGCTCCATCAAGCTTCTTCCTCCAAAACTGCAGGTAAATCGCTCTTCACTGAAATCCCTCACAACTTCCTCCACTTCTCTGTATTCAGGATTATGGTAGTTGTTTATGGTTTGACTTACCCTCATTACATCACAAGATGGCACTGGCATTTAACCCAATTACGACAGATGAAAACAGAAACACTCTGCAATGCTGTGGAATTTGTAGTAGTCTGTGATACATATTTATTATTATAAGCTTTTGTGTTCACAGAATGAAAGGACAGTAGTTCAACTTTTAAAATCATGTAAGTGGATTTATTGTGTCAGTGACATTTTAAACTCTGGTCTTTGAGGTGCATCTTCCTGTTTCTGGAATATTAGTGTGATAAAGAAGCCTTTTATGGCCTTCATGTCTAATTCATTCATTTGAACCAGGTGTATTTGAGCAGGAAAAGACTTAAAACATGCGGGGTGAGGAAGTGTGAGTAGGTCTTCAGTCAGAGTCAAATGCAATGCTATGTTTAACCCTGCCATGGCAGGCGGAACTCAGAGCTTTGATAGATTGAGCTCAAACATTGAAAGCCTTGTTGCAAAGAATAGTTTAATCACAGCTCAAAGCTTGAGCATTTTAATGGATTTCGTTACTTTCATGAAATATAACATTTCTGTGCATAAGTGAAGAACTAAAATATGACTTTAATAAGAGATATCAGCAGAAAATGACGCACCTGTCTCCTTAACTGTTTGCCTGCAGAGCGGAAGGATGCTGGTCTCTTTAGGATGGAACTTTCTGGAACATAGGTGGGACTGAGCTTATTTCTGTCCATACTCTCATCAGGACTGAGCCAGCATGAACGTCTGCTGTCTGCTTCCGTAGGACTCAGCCTGACAGACGGACATCTCTCAATGCTGTGACTGGACTGCAGCTTCGGCCGGACTGCGATCAGATCGGGGTTCAGCCTGTATCCATCCATACTGTGAGTGGAGCTGAGTCTGTGTCTGTTCAGTCGATGGGTCGGACTGAATCTATATCCATCTATACTGTGAGCTGAGTTCAGTCTGTGCCTATTTGTTCGCCGAGCTAAACTGAGCTTGTGGCCCTCCATGCTGTCAGCCAGACTGAGTCTGTGTATGGAGTGCCTGTCGATGCTTTGGGAGGTGCTGAGCCAGATGATGGGCCTGGAGCTATGTTTAGAGCCCAGTGAAGCGTGGATGATTCCAGGAAGAGCTCCTGGAACCTGCAGCAGAGAGCTGCCTGCACTGGAACCCAGAGAGGACACGGAGCCTGTAGAAAATCACCTAAGAATTAGACATACACTGCAAAAACACAAAATCTTACCAAGTTGGTCTACCTTGTAGTGCAAATATCTTTGTACACTTGAAATAGGACACAACTAACTTACAAAGTAACTTTTCAACAAGATGTAGGCGCTTGCTTTAAGTCGATAATTCTTGAGCATTGATAAAAAGTTCTAGTTCCACTGGTAGATTTTTTTTCACTTATAACAAGACATTTTTCACGTTATATGTGAAATAATCTGCTAATGAAACTTGTATTTCTTCATCAATATTAACATTCACTCAAAACAAGCTTCCATATTTTGCTGAACATTTACTTGCAAGTTATCTTTGTCTTTACTCAAATGTGCAAAGATATTTGCACCTGTACCTAGACAAAAAATACTTTGTAAAATGTTGTGTTTTTGCAGTGTGCAGTGCAGTATTCCAAATTATTTTTAACTTCTTTATTAGTGTCTTGTAAAGCTATTTATACCCTTTAAAATAGTTCCAATATTGTGAAATTACAGTTACATATTTTACAAGGGTTTTATATTGCAGTTTTCAAAATGCATCCATCCATCATCAAGCTGTTCAGCAAGGAAACTGATAAACAGTAATACTAAATACTAATACTAAACAGTGTACTCTAAAAATACACTATTTTGAGAACACTTTAGAAAGTGTAGTTGGGCTGCAGTTCATCTTATGGACTTATTTACATGAATCTCACTTAATTCTTTTTCTTTAGTTATGACAACTTTAATGTGTTCAATTAGCTAAAAGCTACAAATCTTTAACTTAAAGAAACTTTTTACTTTGACTTTTCTTGAAACAATTGAGTTCAATGCTATATTCATTTCCTACATCTGATGTCATGACTCAAGCTTCACCAGCTTTTAACTTCTTTATTTTCACCACCGCAGCACCTGGCTCAATGTACCAACCAGGTCAAATCTAACCGGCCAACGCAGGCTGGATTCCCGGCATGATGACCTTTTTCCTCTCTTTCATTCCCTACTTTCCTGTCTAACTACTCTCAAAGAAAGACTGCCTGAGCCAAAAAAACATTTAACAGAGTAATCCTTTATTACTTCTTTATTTGAAGTAAACTAAATGATTTGAGTAAGACTGACTTAAATTTGTAAAGTTAAACCAACTTCATAAATTAAGTTGGATAAATTTAACTAAACTACTTGTTAACCAATTCAATTAGATTTTCCAATTGAAGCAATTCAATTAAGTTGGTTCAACTAATTTCTTTTTTCAGAGTACAGGATCTTTGAAAAACCAAAATAACATGTTAAAACATACATTCAAAATTATTTAAATTCAAGCTGCATTTTAAGTACAACATGAGTGATAATGTCATTTTGGATATTTTAATGTCTTAGTTTGAAACCACTTAAAAGTTTGAGTTGACTTTTGGTAGAATTAAGTCAAAGAGATTTGAATTATTTATTACAAAAAAATTATGATTTGAGTAAGAATTACTTAAATTTGTCATGTTAAACACTTAATTTACAAAGTTTTTTATAACTTAATTCACTGAGTTGGTAAGCTTAATGAATTGGGTTGGATGATCATAATATATTGAGTTGGTCAGAGGCAGGATACAAACATGACATTGAACTTAATTGTTTCAAGTAAAGTCAAAGTAAAAAGTTCCTTTAAAGATTTGTAGCTTTTAAGTTAAATAAACACAAGAAATTAAGTTGTCACTTCTAAAGCAAAAGAATTAAGTGAGATTAATATAAATAAGTCCATAAAATGAACTGCAACCCAAATACACTTTTTAGAGTGTAATAGAAATAACCTAAAAGACTTGCAACCTGCAACAAAAGCTGGACCCATCTTTATTTAGCTCCTAGGATCTCAAAGATCTATAAAAAAATAAAACAAGGAAAGCAGTTTATTTAAAGTACAAAGAATAAAAACAATAAAATAAAAAATGACTGATATTCCTTTTGAAACAACATATATTGGGACAGCCATTTTAAAAGCTCTACTAGCAGGATGCCCATTCTGTTATTTTGGCAATATTTACATTCATAAAAGTCAGAATGAAAAGGTTAGAGCAGACTAATACAGAAACATGTACAGAAACATGGTTTATCTTCAGGAACTGAATTTATAAATGCTATATTTGTTTGTTATTTAAAAGGGTTTCTATAGTTTACAGACATTTGAATTTATCTGAGTAGCACAGGTAGTCTACAGAGAAAAACCAGGTAAAGAAGACACTCTAAATTCTGTTCTATTGGTTTTAAAAAAAGAGTGTTATGTTTTCCATTAGCTACTTTGCTCAGAGACATTAAGGGAACATCTAGCTCATATTTCAATGTTAAACCAATTGCCAAGTTGGAAGTGGACCAAAGATCCTCTCATTGATTGCACACTTAACCTTCTGATACTAATCATATCTGGGGACATTACACAGTAAAGAGGACTTTGTGCCTGTCAAGGTTGGAACTCTCAGTACTCGTGTGTGCACATTTTCCCATCCATTCACCTCCCTGTTTTACATTAACACATACAAACACTCCTACTGCAATGTCCTTGAAGGCGTTCATTGGCAAAACAGAGCCTGTAGAGTTCAACCTTTAGTTTGAACCATTTAGCATTGACTTAATGTCTGAACATTGATTCTTAATATGTTATTTAGACATTGATTTTTAAGCTAATTGGCAGAAAAGTTCTGCAGTTTTGACATTTTAATCTGAGTTTAGATTCCTAATAAAGAGCACTTATAGGTCTCCAGGAGTCTCCAAAAGTATACATACACTTATTATGGAAATGGAGATCATATGAATTTGGGGCTTTTAAGAACAAAACACTGGAACAACAGGTAGAACTAAACACACTTCCTCTGAACTTTAAAAGTAAGTTTTGGTTGTAAAAATTTTAATTTTGTATTTTTCTCTAATACACAAAAGGTTAGAAATATACACACAGGGTAAAATATTGTCATAAGATCCAACTAACATTTTAATAAACATTACTTAGCAAATTGCAGAGAAATCACTTTTTGTAACCAAAAATAGCATGGGGGCAAAGGAGAGTACACAACAGGGAAACTATATCTAAGAGTAACCTATGACTAGATACAAGGAATAAATAAACATAATAAACTATAATCATTGAGAAATGGCTGAACTAAAGTAAAACAGAAACAAGGTTAATCTAATCAAAATAAGGAACTAAGAAACAATGGTACTAGAAGGAAATAATCAAAACACCACAACAACTCAAAACAACCCAGGGTTCTGAAATTTATTTAATAAAAATAAATTTAGATGGAATAAATATGAATACTGTATCCTGAATCTTAAACATCTCTTAAATACCTCTTTACGGCTGCAATGATGGTCGTTCCTATTACACAACATTACATCTAAGTTGTTTACAGAAGCAATAATCTTGGACGCAGTCCTTGTAGTGGCTGGAGGCCTCTAAATGCTCTTTCACAATTTAGGATGCCATAAAAAAAAATTACCTGAGTAGCTGTAGCTGCAGACGGACTCATGGCCAATAGGAATGTAAGAGGAGAATCTGAGAGGCGGGACGCAAGTGTCGTTGGGGAGAGACAGCATTCGTCCCATTCGCCTCAGGTTTCCATGGGAACACTCCTGGTCTTCCACTTGTACCTGGCCGATGAGATCAATGCCTCTGTCACTGTAACTACCACCCCCAATGTCTTTCACCAACTACATCCAGAGAACATGGATGTTACCTGGACAGGTGCGTCCATGTTCATCTCCAACTCTGATGTGCAGCTGAGACGCCGGGCCACCTCCTCCCTCTCTCTCTCTTTTTTCTCCTCCATCTCCTTCCTCTCCTCCATTTCCTCCAGCTGAGCCTCCTGGTTGCTTTCTTCCAGGTGTTTCATCAAAACGGCGACCACCACGTTGACCAAAACGAACTGGGCCGTGAGGACAAAGGTAACAAAGTAGACAGGGGAGATCAAGGGCAGGTAGTTGAGGCAGTGGCGATCATTTGGGCGGCACTCTCGTAGTGTGTCCTGAACAAAGAGGTGAGAAAGTAGTGGAGGATAATGAAATAAACTGAGGTTCATCTCAATAAAAATAGATAATTGAGATATTAATTTCAGTAATTCAAAATAGTAAGCTCATGTTATATAAATTCATTAAACATGTTGATATGTTTGAAAAAATAATACACAAAACCGAAAAAATATTTATTTTTAATACAGCAATGTTAACCTAATGAAAAGTATGCTCAAATATTTGCGTGCAATATTTGCTTCGGACTACCTTACTGAATCAACTCAGTGTGGTATAAAGGAGGTCACTGAGATGTTAATGAAGCCCAGGTTGCTTTAAAAACAATTATGGTTGTTTTACATAATTGCTAAAACTGTCACCATGCTGTGACATTATGTTATGAAACACATAATCTGTGAAAAGATTGAGCTCCTCCACCTCCTCCTGTCCCTTGTCTGGGCCTTTTATATGTGCCACGAGTAGTGGTGACGTACTTCCGTTAAAATTTTCGCCACATAGACCGTTTCCGGGTACCGCTGCTCCAGTTGTTTTTAACCATAGCTGCAAGAGCTGCACCATGAACAAGACACAAAAGTTAAAATATCTGTGAGCTACTGGTACAACGACTGAGTTTTGTTGTGCCGTTATGTCCAGTAATTGGCCGGTACCATCCAGTGCTTAGTTTTATTCATTTTTCTGTTGATATCAAGGCGACAGCAGACCGTAGCAAAACTTAGCCACTAAAGCTAACACATGGTTTGTAGCTGCCTGCTATTTCAAACTTGAGGATACTGAAGATCCATCGTCAGACGGTGGTTAAAAGGGAGCTGTACATGCTTTGTTCACTGGAATAATTTGTTGGAGGAAAATAATGCAGGAGCAAATCCACTGAAACGGGAACAGGCTGAGAACAGAGGCAGAGATTCGGCACAAGGTAAGTCAATGTGTGTGTGTTGATGTATGCGTTTGTGTTATATCGAGTATGAAATTATTTTTAAGAAACTCCTTAGTTTTTGTTTATATAACAATTATATAAAATACACTTCACATGCAGTCGGAGCACCCCTCCAATACCGAGCACGGTAGTTTAGAACATCTGAAGGCAGCAACGCTTCAGCCTGAAGATTATTCAATTTTTCTGTTTCATCAACACCGAGCAACACGATTCAAACCACACAGGTAGTCGGTCAAATTAAAGTACTTGTTCTGTGGACTTGAAAAATCCACAGAACAAGTACAAATAGTAAAGAATTGCTTATTTTCCGAATCCCAAAAATATGACATGTACCTTTGCTGTTTCATAATTAAACAGCAAAGGTACACTTGGCTGCATTTTTTCCCCTCCGGGGGTCTTTGTGGGCTTTAGTGTCACTTATATACAAGTAGGCTGACAGGAGAGGGGGGAAGACATGCAGCAAATATCATCGGGTCCAGGAATCGAACCTGCGACGGCCGCATCGAGGACTCAAGGCCTCCAAACGTGGGTCGCGCTAACCGCTACACCACCACAGCACGCCCATATTGTCATATTTTAACCCGATTTTGGATTTTTGTTCTTTGATCAGAATTATAATCAGAATTATAAGGCCCTGAAATTTGCTGGTGTGTGTATAATGCAATGTCAGTCAACATAGGAGTTTTACATTTTAGATTATTTTACTAAAATAAATAACATTTTAACAATATTCTAAGTTGAGATGAATTTGTACAATAGATACCACATATTAAAGCACAGTGACATGCTACAAGCATTCTCCAATAGGGGGAGATGTTGAACTGAACATGATCTGCAGTGTGTGCCTGTCAGAGGAATTATCCATGCTATAATGTCAGCAGTTCCTATTCTGTCATAAAACAGTGATGTGCTCTCTGTGTAATGCACCGCCTGCCTCACTTTCAGAAATGTGCATGGTCACAAATATGCTCTCTGCCTTTTATCCTAATTCCTCAAAGGGGCAAAACAGATCTAACCTTCATAATCCCATTCCAGTTGTCTCCAGTGGAAACCCTGAAGAGCGTGAGGAAAGCCATGCCAAAGTTGTCAAAGGTGGCGTGCCGACTAAGACCCTCACAAGGGTTCTCGTCTGAACACTCTAAAAGAGGACGAAAAAAAGCATTACAGGTGATAAATGTGGGAAAGTAGAGAAAGGAGGGAGAAGAAAATTAGTTCTTTGTAGACTGGAGCTCTGATTGTCATAATTAAGGTTTGCAAGTCAACAAAAATTTGTTCTTGTTATGCAATCCACAGAAATGACACCAGTGTCAGCTGAGGCATACTCTCATTATTGATTCAGCACCGGTTTTATATGCATGCACACACTCACGTACACCCCCACGTGTGCACTCACAGACAAATTTGCGCACACACACACACACACACACACACACACACACACACTAACCCAGTTTTCCAAAGAGCTCAACTCCCAGAGCTGCATAGATGAAGAACAGCAACATGAAGAGCAGACCCAGATTCCCCACCTATAGACGGACACATGACACGCACAAACAGATATATTATGACACACAGAAAGTGAGACAGGAACAACAAACATCAAGAGAGAGAAAGATGCCAACAAATATAGAAATAAAGCAGAGCGCAAAGGCCGCTAAGCCTTTTTCAGCTAATGCTTAGGACGTCTATAAAAGCTAACAGGAATCATCAAAAACACCTGGAGTAGAGTCAGATTTCATTTGAACAAAAACATAAAGGCAAAGTCAGAACCTGGATCCAGCCCTGATGATCTTCAAAGTTGCTTGTTCATTCTAACTCAATTCACTCTTGATTTGCTATGCCTCATCAGAGGAGGCGTGGAGATATTTAATCAGGTAATAGAAAAACTGACAGATGAAGCAGGGGAGTCGGGGGTGAGGGGAGAAGATACTCGGACACCTCAGTAAAGAGCAGGGACTGATGCCTCACAGCACTAAGGTGCTTCAAGAAATTGTTGTGCGTGGGCTGGCAGGAAGGGATCATGGATAAAATGACATGCACTAGTGAGCCTCACTGATGAGTTGGAATACCTGCATGGAGGACTCCTGTATCTAAGAGGGAAGAAGCTTTATAAGTTCTCATCTAATTTTGGAGAAAGAAAAGTCTGGACAGCAGTTTAGCTATATCTAAAATAGATTTATAATCTTGTCTTTTAATACGTGCAAACTCCAGTTTCAATTTTACCTGCTTCTTAACAGTTAATAAGGCATTCATTTTCTTACATCTAACAAATTTAGCAGCCAGTGTCAGATCAAATCCCAATTGACCCAATCTGGTCAACAGTTTGTGGAAACACTTTTAGTAGCACAAAGTTTCAGGAGTCACTTTCTGTGCTACTTTACCACATATCTGGCCCTCTCTTCTTTATAGTGTTGCCTCAGTTTGTTGAGGTTTGCAGTTATTTGTGCACTTCCCACCACAGCCTTTCAATCAACCTAACACAGAATACTTCCGATACCTTCTTAGTCCCATCAACATGCTTTCCATTGAGGAAATGGAGCCTGGGGACTTTTGGTTGGGCTCTCCAATCTCTGGTGATGAGGTGGTCAAAGAGCTCCTCGGTGGCAGGGCTGCAGAGGTGGATGAGATTCACACAGAGTTCCTTTAAGCTCTGGATGTTGTAGGGTTGTGTTGGCTGATGTGACTCTGCAATATTGCATGGATATTGGGGGCAGTTTCTCAGGACTGGCAGACCGGGGTGGTAGTGCCCCAATTCAAAAAGGGGGACCAGAGAATGTGCTCCAATTACATAGGGGTCACATTCTTAAGCCTGCCTAGCAAGGTCTATTTAGG
The DNA here is from genome assembly GCA_903066815.1 of Brachyrhaphis roseni. Taxonomy (NCBI): domain Eukaryota; kingdom Metazoa; phylum Chordata; class Actinopteri; order Cyprinodontiformes; family Poeciliidae; genus Brachyrhaphis; species Brachyrhaphis roseni. The sequence goes on from CAEFZY010052800.1 coordinate 11,324, forward strand.
GGTCCTAGAGAGGAGGGTCCGTCGGATAGTCGAACCGTGGATTCAGGAAGAGAAGTGTGATTTTCGTCCTGGATGTGGTACACTGGACCAGCTCTACACCCTCAGCAGGGTCCTGGAGGGTGCATGGGAGTTTGCCCAACCAGCCTACATGTCTTTTGAGGACTCAGAGAAGGCGTTCCACCATATCCCTTGGGGAGCACTGTGGGGAGTTCTCCGGAAGTATGGGGTACTGGGCCCTTTGATACAGGCTGCTATAGGTCCCTGTATGACCAGTGCCAAAGTCTAATCCACATTACCAGCAGTGAATTTGGCTAATTTCCGGTGAGAGTTGGACTCCACCAAGGCTGCACATTACTTTCATGGACAGAATTTCTAGGCAAAGCCAAGGTGTTGAGGGGATTCGTTTTGGTGGCCTTAGGATCGCATCTTTGCTTTTTGTGGATGATATGGTCATACTGGCTTCATCAGGTCGTGATCTACAGCTTTCACTGGAGCGGTTCATAGCCGAGTGTGAAGCGGCCGGGATGAGGATCAGTGCCTCCAAATCCGAGGCCATGGTCTTGAGCTGGAAAAGGGCAGAGTGCCTTCTCTGGGTTGGGGGGGTGTCCTGCCTCAAGCAGAGGAGTTTAAGTATCTCAGAATCTTAAACTTCTGCGGGAGATCGACGGGCAGATTAGCACAGCGTCTGCGGTGAAGTGGGCGCTGTACCAGTCTGTCGTGGTGAAGAGAGAGTTGAGTCAAAAAGTGAAGCTCCTGTTTTACCGGTTGATCTACCTTCCTACCCTCATGGTCATGAGCTTTGGGTTATGACCGAAAGAACAAGGTCATGGATACAAGCGGCCGAAATTAGCTTTCTCTGTAGGGTGTCTGGGATCTCCCTTAGAGATGGGTGAGAAGCTCAGAGTAGAGCCGCTGCTCTTTCACCTCGAGAGGAGCCAGTTGACGTAGCTCAGGCATCTAGTTAGGATGCCTTCTTGACGCCTCCCTAGTGAGGTGTTCCAGGCATGACCCAGGACACACTGGAGGGACTATGTTTCTCGGCTGGCCTTGGAACTCCTTGGGGTTTCCCTGGAGGAGCTGGCCCAAGTAGCTGGGGAGAGGGCAGTCTCCCTACTAAGACTGCTACCCAACTCCGGATAAGTGGAGGAAGGAAGAAAGGAAGGGAAGACAGATGGATGGATGGATAAGTTTGGACACTGCTGCTGTATAAGTCTGAGATGGAGTCTTTAGGTTTCTTTAAATTTCTCTGAGTCTTAAATGTTTTCTCTTGTGAGAACTCTGTCTCACTGAACAATTACAGACTTCAAATAGTTTTGCAGTTGCATTTCTAAGGTTGAGTTTTTCATGATTCCCTTTCTGTTAACCCACATCTGTACGCACCAGAGATGAGTACTAATAAAGCTCCTGCTTTATTGGAGGAGGTTACACAGGAGCTTTATTAGTCAGCACTTGATTTGCTGATGAACAGTAAAAATCAAGTGGATTACACTTTTACTTTTACTCTTAAAAGCTATGGAAGCACCAGGATGTACATAGTTTTTTCCTGTTGTGCTGATAAGCTAGTGTTTCACCTGGAACATCCACAGTTTCTCTATAGGTTTTTGTGTAGAGGAAAAGCTCAACCTCAACATGCAATCAGTTTCAGATGGAAATTGATTGCACTGAAAACTACAGTTCATCGTTCTGGGTATCATGATTATGTAAAGTTATATAAAGGTTTGAGAATCCTGAAGATTTGTTTTCATCTGATTCATCTGCAAAGATGAATTTTTCTAATCTTGTAGCACAAATGCATATCACAATTAAGCATTCGACTTCATGATTCATTCAAATGATTTGTAAAATGATCATCATACATATGTGAGTCTTTCGGATCAGCAGCTAGATTGAATGTGAAGTTAGAAAAAGATGTTCCATGGGATAATCATTGGGTGTAGGTGTGTCTTATTTTTAAGGTAAACAACATCAATTAAAGCATTATGTTCATAGGCTGTATGGAATGATGAAACAGTTTTTTTCTTTTACAAAGAGTTTGAACTCTGAGCGATCAATCAAGTTTTGCACAGCAGGAATCTAAGAGAATTTCTACCCACCACTCATGAGTCCAGTCAACAAACATTACCACAGAAGAAAAACTGAATTAATTTGCAATGTTCCAAAAAGAAACCCAGAGCAACTTCTGAATAATTAAACATATTTTTCATGTTGCCCTACAGCACTGATTAATGGGCAGAAAATTGGTGCTGATCTGCAGATTGATAAGATGAAATCTTAAGCTTGACAGGAAAGATGCATAGAGCTAAATACAAGGGGATCCTGGAAGAAACTCAGGTAGAAGCTGCAGATAACTTGAGACAGGGGTGGAAATCCACCTGCAGCAAGACGACACACATGGCAGTGATTAGAAGAAGGGTTTTTGTATTGTTTTATCTGGACCAGGACTATGTGTCTTAAATAAGGGCCTAGATTTTAAGTTTATTAAAAGCAATGTGGATGCAATGGCCTGAAGAATGCATACCATGTGTGCAAGGGATACTGTCAGTATATCCACAAACATCTAAATAGTAAAACGAAAGGTGGAATTCCTCCAATATGATGCACACCAGTTACTGAGATCAAAGATTGACATACCTTTAATACCCTTATGTATGCAATATTGAATTACAATGTCAATATTTTTGTTGTTTTATGTTTTCGGTACTCACTTTAAGGTCTTCTACTATTATTATATGTATGGAGGTAAATTTTTTTCACAATTATTCAAACAAAACCTAATCTCAAATTTTAAACATTTAATTGTGGTCAAAACTTTTGGAATACAACAAAACAATAAACCAAAAGAAGAGCAAAATAAGAAAAAAAACTATAACCCCATGTTTAAGAATAAGTAGTCTGTGATTTATAAACCGCTGCACAGTTGGGGTTTCTCTGGATTCTTGTTCTGATAATGATGATCTAAGGTAATAAGAGTTTCTCTGGATTCTAAGTGTGTTCTAATTCTAATCCCTGGGTTGAATGAAATCCTCTAGATTTTTTGTTCTGCTATGGGTTTGATTCCTGTTCTGGGATGAATGAATATATGACCAGTGATGGCATAGTTACTTTGAAAAAGTAACTTTAATCGGATTACTGATTACTCTTTGAAAAAGTAGCTTGTTTAGATTACTTACTGATTTGGAAAGTAACTAAGTTACATTAAAAGTAACTTTTTTAGTTACTTTTAGCAGCTGCTAACAACAACACTCCGCAACTTGTGAAAATGACATTGATCTCTGCCAATACTTAATTGCAAGTTATTTTATAATGGTAACATCAACAGTGTCTCCACTTATATGGTTGAACTGAAGGGGAGATTGTTTAATGGTTACAACAGTACAAAAAAAAGTTAGTAATTTGCGCGTGTTTTGTGTGTTTCTATTGTCTGGAAAACTATAAATAGGATTTTAGACCCCCCCCCCTCCCTGCGTCTGGTGTCAGAGCGCAGCGCACAGAGCTCCTCCTGCGGCTCCACAACTCAGATGTCCCGCTGCACAGATTTGTGACACTAATCTTAATATTAATAATTATAATGGCGTTTATTGGCACAACTTTATGGACTCGTTCATTCGTGGCTGTTTTCACGTTTGTTGTGTTGTTCATATTAGTCTCGATGTTTTCAGTTTTCTGGAGCTCGACATAATTCACAGGTAATATGTTAACTTGACATTAACAAAGACAGTGGGATGGATCATCCGGGAAATGATGGAGATGGAGAGCCTGACTAAAGCTAACTGGATGTCAGACAAATTCTGGGTTTTATGTCTGCTTATTAAGCCCAAAAACCGGAACCCGCGACTCATTAAATCTACAAACGACTTTAGAAAAAAACAAGCCCAAAGCTGCTTATAATAATCGAACTTGGCGAGCGAAACTCAAAATAGTTCCTGTTTTCCAGCAAAAAAATGCACAAACCGAGGCTGGCACAAGGAAGCCAGATTCAGAATAGACAAATTTTCTTTAGATCGGGCAGACTTAAAATTTCCATCTGCCCTGGCGTCTCAATCGGTAAATCTTTGTTAATTCCAATAATCCAAATTAGTGTGGTCGTTCCCACAGAGCCAGATCTAACAACTTCTTCAAGAAAGATTCCATCCTGCTAGTGAGTTTTAGCGTCCAAAGTTTGACTGCCAAAAAATCACATCCAACTTGTGCCTCTCTCTCGCAGCATGTCAGTCAGTGTTTATCAGTCGTCCCAATCCGTCATAAATGTGTCGATAGGCCAGGTATCCGCCAACTCCAAACAGCAGAAGTCCTGTTATCATGAATCCAAATAAATACAGGATGTATCCCTCCAGACGTGTTCCGGCAGTACAAGTGGGCTCTCCTATGCCCAGTCTTCTTGCTGAGAAAATGTGATCAATTGCATTGAGAGACCACTTAACCAATTCCATATTTGTAGATCTGGAGGATGTGCAAAGAAAGGCTCCAAAAAAGCAACACAAAATCAGAGCAAGCAGGGTGAGAATGAGTTTGGAGGGGAGCAGAGGAAAAAAGAGAAACTCAAAATATATTTTCAGTAATTATTGATCTTCATATTGGCATTGATAACATTGTAGTTTGGCCATTTGTAGCGGATTGACAGTCCTTTGAACATGATAGGGTTTAGGTTGAGGAATTAGATTTTGACCAAGTTGGCTTCCCGTATGAGGCTACAGACAAGTCTGAGGTGTCTGTTGTGCAGACCAATAGGCTCATAAGCTGTGTGTGTCGATTGATGTGCCAATCCTGCAGATGGACGAGCCGGATGAGGCGATCTTGTGCTGGAGTGGTCACACGTGGCTGACAAGGATGAGGTCGATTTGCAGTAGTGCCTGTCTGTTGGAAACCAACTCTTAAACAGCCTATGGTCCAATAATGGACATTGAGCCGTGCAGCTACTGCTCTGGTGAACATCCCTGCATCCAACGTGCCAATGGCACCCTCTGCATAGCATGTGACATCTGAGGCATTATGACTTTGACAAAATTTGACATTTTGGGGTGGCCTTTTATTGTCCAGTCCAAGGATTGTCCAGTTGTTGCTCATCTGATCACCCAGTGGACATGCCCCATCCATGCACTGAGTAAAAAGACAATTCACTGAGTAATGCTCACTGACAGCAAGTTGGACTAAAAATTATTCACAAATCAAAAGAAATATTACTTTCGTACAATAAAATGTCAGCAAGTGCTAATTTACAGTCAACTCCACATGGCAGCAATAGTTGACATGGGACATTTATGTTTTTGTTCAGTGTATGTAATGCTGCTGTGCTATGTTGTGAACTTAACCAGCAGAGTCCAGCTGAAGAAGGACAGCACTTGTAGGAATTACTGAACAGAGCAATTCCTCCAGGTCCTAAAGAGGATCAAAACATGAGGATGGTGAGACCACCAAGTGTCCAGTCAGAGATGGACAGGTAGGAAAGTAAGTGTTGCCTTGAAGGGCCAGGTGTATTTGGTTAACTATTTTTCTGTGAGTCAGTTTCTTTAATGGTTTTAGTTATAATATTTGATGTACACCATGTTCCAAATTATTATGCAAGTGATATTTTTTCCAGATTTTCTTAAATGGTCAATGAAAATGATGGTCAGTATAATTTTCAAGTTATGAACTCTTACAGTATAAACTAAATTTTACTGAACAAAGCTCCCAATGAGAACAGTATTTTTTTCAAAAATAAAAAACTCTAAATACACTGTTCCAAATTATTATGCACAGCAGATTTTCTAAACATTTTATAGATTATAAAGAACTGCAAACAGTCATTCTTTGAATGTGCAGCATTAAGTGGTCACATGTACTAAAATCAAAAGCTATTTCAATCAAAAACATCTTAACAGACCCAGTTACATGTTAACATAGGACCTTCTTTGATATCACTGCACAATTCTTGCATCCACTGAACTTGTGAGTTTGTGGAAAGTTTCTGCTTGAATTTTTTTGCAGGATGTCAGAATACCTTCCCAGAGCTGCTGTTTTGATATGAACTCTGATCTTCTGCTTGAGGAAACTCCAAAAGTTCTCAATAGGGTTGAGGTCAGAGGAGGATGGTGACCACACCATGAGTTTCTCCCCTTTTATGCCCATAGCAGCCACTGACACAGTGGTATTCCTTGCAGCAGTCATTGTCATTCATGAAGATGATTTTGTTACTGAAGGCTCTTCTTTTTGAACCATGAAAGAAAGTGATCAGTCAGAAAGTCCATATACTTTGCTGAGGTCATTTTCACACCTTCAGAGACTCTGAAGGGGCCGACCAGCTCTCTCTCTCTCTCTCTCTTTCCCCATGATTTTGGCCCAAAGCATGACTCCACCA
>CAEFZY010052802.1:0-15518 GCA_903066815.1 Brachyrhaphis roseni
AAAAAAGAAAGAGAGAGAGAGAGAGAGAGAGAGAGAGAGAGAGAGAGAGAGAGAGAGAGAGAGAGAGAGAGAGAGAGGGAAGGGAAAAACATAAACAAAGAAAGAAAGCCTGCGCTGATTGCTTTGCAGCCAACCACAGGAGCTGCTGGCTGTGTTTTGGAGGAGGAGGAGGGTTAGTTCGTGTCAGGGGGAGCTGAGGTGAGTGGAGATGCGCCACTGCCCTCCGGACTCGCCCATCCCGAATCTTGCCTTGAGAAGTTGAGGTGATGCCGCTGCGAGGACCCGTCTCTGTTTTCTTTCACTTCTCGATTTTAAGATCCCCCCTCCTCGTCCTCTTTCTCTTCCTCTTCCTCCTCCTCCTCCTCAACTTGGATGGCTTGAGCGGCTCGTCCTGCGCTCTTGCTCGCCGCCGTGGAGAGATGTAAGGTCTGGGCCGTCCACCGCCCTCACACTGCGCGGAGCAGCGGCGTGATTCAGGTCGCTATCTGACAGAAAGAGAGAGAGAAAGAGAGAGAGAGAGAGAGAGAGAAACAAACACACACACACACAGAGAGAGAGAGAGAGAGAGAGAGAGAGAGAGAAAAAAGAGGAAAAAACTACTTTGGAGATGTGAATGATCGCTGGTTTGCTGCTCATCCCACCAGCTCGCCTGTCCTATGCGATCGACAGCGGGATGTGAAGAGGAAAATGATTGGGGCATAAACTATTCCCGGAGACGCCTGTCACAGCTACAGCCGCTGAAGTGGAAAGGGTGGATGGTTATTTCGCAAACACTTCAAGCCTATGTACTGTACTACTGCATTCATTTGTTGGAAACGCTTCCTAGTATCTTCGAGAACAGCGCAGGAGGAATGCTACTCCGAGATCTGATGCCATTTACTTTAAGTTTTTGGCCTTTTTTCATCGCTCACTGTCTCCTGTCACAGCTTTTACTCTCATGCAAGGTAAGCATCGCGTTGAGGTGCATGAAGGGGGGAAGCGGGCTGCACGGATCCGACTGGAGTTGGATGTTTAACTAACTTACAGCGGTCTGTTTATGCTCATCGTGCTGCAGCTGCTACTCTCCGCATGTGAAAATAGTCTAGTTTTTATAACATTTTTGGATATTTAGTTTCAATTCTGACATTACAGAAAAATTTGCGTTTATTATTCCACATAATAAACGCAAAAGTAGGTTTTTGCAACACGAGTACAATGTCACTCGGTATTTTGAAGGTTTTCACTGTTTAACACATTTAGTTTGATGCTCCTTATTCCTGAAGTGAGAATAAAAACCAGAAAGTCACAATATCAAATTTAACTGGACGATAAATTGCCCCAGAAGTTATTGCGATAAACAATAATATCTTTGTTTTGAGACCATTTTCAAGTAATATAATAAAAAAAAACACATTATGAAAGGTTAGTAAACTTTACATTTGAACAAACATTTAACACTGGAACTGGAAGACATTTTAAATATTCAAAATAAATAAAACAACAGAAACAACCAATAAAATGAATTGTGAAATCTCTGTAAACAAAATTATCCCTAAAAAAAGGGCTAGTTGACACCAAAGCACCACACTGAAGAGTTTTGTCATCCAGTTTTTGGTAGAAAGAGAGAAACAATAAATCAACAAAACTGAATTTATTGAGCTCGTTTTAATTTATTATAACTGATTTACTGCCACAGAAAGCTGTTTAAAGTAAGGGTGCACCAATAAATCAGCTTTGATTTCCTTAATTTCTGGAGATTGGTGATCGGTTGATACTTACATGTGAAGCCGATGTTATCAACCAATATTATTTAACTCGGCAAAAAGTCTAAAAATCATCCACTGTCCTCTTTTTGCTCTGCTGTGAGAAAAGTTTGACTAGACCGCCCCGTTAAGTCATGCCTACACAAATATTAAAACATAAGTAAAACATTATTTTACTTATTAGAAAAGCTTGGTTATAAAATGATGAATACTTTGTGTTGTGCTAAACTTTTTGCACTGAAAGAAAATTATGTTGGCAATAGGGCTGAAACGATTAATTGAGTTAATCGTCATGAATCAATTATTGGATCGATTAATTGGTGTCAGTCAAAATCTGAATCGGCAGGTCAAGCTTGTTAAAGATTGGTAATCGGCCAGAAAGGTGCAATCGGTGCACCGATCGTTAAAGATTTTCTTCTGTTCAGAAAATAAGAGGACATTCAGAATCACTGCTAATGCAGCTACATCTGACCATCCAAGCAAGTTAACCTCAAAAGCAGGCCGCAACATGCCAAAAGAAGTCTCTGTTAAACCTAAAATGTTATCAGGCTCTTGCTACTGTCAAGCTAAGTTTAAGTTTTTTGGCAGAGATGAAAGTTAAAATTTTCTCAGGACAGAGGACATGTTTGATGTAAACAAAAATTCAGCATTGCAGGAAAATAACCTCGACTGAGCTGGGAGATCTGACCAGCTTCAGAGAACTATCATGAGTTTTATCGTGTATCAGAAGGTGACGCAAAAAAAATGTGAACCACCTGTAAGAAAAAAACCAACTAAAATGGAAGTGGACCCTGAAATATGAAAACAAACCAAAATATTTCTATAAATCCACTAAAAACTGGTGAGAATAAAGAAATGTAAAATCCTGGAATGGGGATTTGAAACAACCAGAACCCCTCAAACGTCTCATGGCTGAAAGTGAAAAGAGTTAAAAACTTTCCTCAGACTGATCGACGTCAAAGACTGGCTGCAAGAAGCATCTCACTGAAATTACTTGTGTCATTTTCATTTCTTTTGGGCTCGATTGAACAAATTTAATTTCAGTTATGAGAACAGGGGTTGGGTCTCTTTCTTTCAAAACGCTTTCTATTTTAATAAGTTAAACAAAATCTGATTTGGTGCAGCAAAGTTGACTTTTCAGTAAAAGTCTGGATTAATTGTTTTACTTATTACAAAAGATTAGTTATTAAAAGATGAATACTTTGTGTTGTGCTAAACATTTTTGCATTGAAAGAAAATGAGGTTGATAATAAGACTGAAACAAATCGAGTTCATCGTGACAAATCGATTAATCAATTAATCATTAACTGAAGCATAGATACTCTAAAATGTTTGCTGAGAGAACAACGTACTCAGCAGCAATTAAGTCATAACTGTATAAAAATATCAACAAAAGAAAAACTTTATGAATTTTCATTTTAGCTTCACCTGGTTCATATTCTGTAAAAAATAAATCTTTTATTAAGCACCTTTTGCTTTCTAATTATTAATTTGTTAATCCAAAAATAATCAACAGATTAGCCATATGCTGTATTGATGATAAACCAACAGCTTTTCACATGTTGATGTTAGTATGTTTTAGCTGCAGATACAACCTTTGGTACAAATAATCAATCGTTCACTAAAGGAATGTTGTTGCATTTCAGTTAAGAAAATGTTTATTAAAAAAAAAGAAGAAATGAATTATTTGTTTATTTACATCTTTTAATGTATTTATATTGTGCAAACAAGCTTAAATTAAAAATGTGCAGAATGTGGCCATTTTTTATCCGATTAATTGTCAGAATAATTGATAACAAGAATTAAAATAATCATTAGTTGCAGCCCTAATTATGTTTGTAATAATTTTACCCTGATTACAAATAAAAAGTCTCCATCTGCATCAACTACCTGTGCTGGACGGATCACTTTTTTACAATTCTTGCAGTTTGGGACCACACAAAATCAGTCCAACGGCCATAAGTGGCCCCCGGGCCACACATTGGACATCCCTGTATTGGGGTTTTGGTGATAGTTTTAGCTATTACCCACAGTTTTATTGAAATGTTTTGATTAATGAGTAAAATGTTAATTTTATGGCTGCAACTATCAATTAACCTCATGATTAATCATGTAAAAAAAAATTGGCACATTCTAAAGATTTTTCATTTTAAAATTAAGCATTTTTTTCATTCAGTATTAGAAATACATTAAATGATACAAATAAACACAATTCCTTTTTAAATAAGAAAATAGACATTTCATTGCCTTACATGCAGTAACACATCATTCCTTTAATAAATTTGAACCAGGTGGAGTTAAAATTACAGTACTTAAGGAGATTTGAGTAAAACATGTTTACAAATGAAGGTGTCTTTTATCTTAAATGCAAAATGCATATATTTTTTACAGTTTTGGCTTAATTACTGCTCTGATCATGTAGATTTTTCAGCAAATTGTGCACTCCAGTTAACGATTAATCAATTACTAAAGTTGAAGATTACTTTGATGATAATAATAGAATAATAATGATGAACGTTTATTTGTATAGCTCGTTTTCAGCAACAGAACAGGTCTAAGATCATATAGTCACCAATTATGAAACCAATTAATCACGATTAATCGTTTCCAATTAATTTGGGTTTTAGCCTAATTAAATAACTTGTTCAGAGATAATTTTTTTAAATAAGACAAAATTAAGTATTGAATATTTAATTGTGTGTCCTAATTAGCCCTAATCAGCTCTCCTGTTCTGGGAACATGAAGTAGCCAGTTGTGTTTTCTGTTCGCAGCATTCCCACCAGGATTCCTGCAGCAGGCATATGTTACTGATGACTACTCTAACCTTTGCCCCTTGCAGCTGCCTACAGATAGTGGAGAGATGTTCTCCACATGCACGCAGTGTTGCCAGGGTTCATGTGTAATGTGATCTGCTCGAGTTTCCAAGTCCACCCACGCACACTCCTCGGGGCAGCCTGCTGCCCACTCTGCTGGTGGGTGGTTTCTTACAGGGAGAGCAGCAGCAGCAGCAGCAGCCGTCGACGTGATACTATTCTGCATGTACTACACACACACACACACACACACACACAGCAGCCCCAGTGACAACAACAGTGGAGCTGTGATGTGAAAGGAATGCTGAGAGGAGGAAATCCACGGTGCTGCTGAGTGTACACTGCTGATGCTACTCCTGAGTAACGCAGTCTCTCTTCTTCTGCTTTCCCTCGCCATAAGGGAGAGATCCAGAGGTCATGCTCGTGGACGGTGGCGGAGAAAGTTGGCGAACAGTGCCAGGTGGCGTGCCACTGTAGGAGATACCCGCCCCTCCCTCCGCCTCCGCCTCCTCCACCGCCTCCTCGGCTTCTGGGAACCACAGGTAAGAACTCGAATCAGCTCAACTAGAGTTCAAGAACTGGTTTATTTTCTTTCACGTCTTTTTATTAATTTTTTTCAGAAATATTTTTGACAGATAGGGCACGAAATCATGTTTAGTTGTCAAATTTTGACAGATTCTAACCCACAAACAAGTCAAAACACTGGAAAAAAACAAAAAAGTATTTTGGGTCTAATTTTAAATATTTTGTAAAATAAGACAAAACTAATTCAGTAAATTTTCAGCAAGATATAGGATTACATAAATAATTCCTTAAGTACTTGTTCCACTGCAGATTATTTAATTTCCCCGTGTTTTAAATGAACAATCTGCCAGTGGAAGTAGAACTTTTCCATCAATATTAAGGAATTATTGATTTAAAACAAGTTTCTATATCTTGCTGAAAAGTTACTTGGAAGTTAGTTTTGTCCTTCCAGTGTACTAAGATGTTTACACTAGAAACTTGATGAAAATACTTGGTAAGATTTTGTTTTCTGCAGTGCAATGGCCAGGCCAATACACTGCACAAACACAACGTTTTACCAAGTATTTTTGTTTAGTTTCTTGTGCAAATAACTTAGTAAAAATAAAACAAGGCAAAAACATTACTTACAAGAAACTATCCAGAAAAATATAGAAGCTTGTTTTAAGTAAATAATTCCTTAATATTGATTTAAAAAAGTACTACTTCCATTGGCAGATTATTTAACTTATAACATGGAAAAAATGTCTTTTTATAAGTGAAATAATCTGACACAGGAACTAGTCATTTTAAAATCCATATTAATAAATTATTAACTTTAGATGATCTCCTGTATCTTGCTAAAAAGTTACTTGTAAATTAGTTTAATCTTATTTCAAGTGCACTAAAACATTTGTACTAGAACCTAGAGCAAAAATAGTTGGTAAGATTTTGTGTTTTTGCAGTGTTCATCCTGATGTTGTCGGTTTTGCACCAGTTCTTCCTGCAGTAAACGTCTACACAGCATGATGCTACCACTCCCGTACTTTACAGCTGGAGTGCACATTTCCATTGTTACCTCAGAATGTAACAATGATCATTACGACCAAACAATTTAATTTTAGACCACAGAATGTCTCCACAAATTAACTGCAAGATGTAAGCTGGCTTAGTTAGTTTTGTCTTATTTCAAGTGTATAAACCAAAAATATGTGGCAAGATTTTGTATTTTTGCAGAATGGACCTCAAGAAACAGAACAAGTTTAAGGAAAATGTTTGGAGCTTTTCTGTTTTTGCGCAGGGGGGGAGAATGTACCATCAGCCCCCCTGAGATTAGTGCAATGAGTGCAGTTTTGCACTCTTGCATCTGTGCATGTAATAGAGCCAGCAGGATGCTGACAGCTGAACACGGGACTAATTTATGCTGGGTCTGACTTAAGGGAGTACCCAACTGTCTGAGAAATCCAAGCCTGCTGGGCCACCATGCTCAGAGGTTCAGTTGTAGGGTTTTCCCCGTGAGGAGCCCCGCCGCCCCCGATCATAACACAAAGGAGTTCGTTTAATTCGCTAATAAGGTGCTAATGAAACAGTGCAGCAGTTCCACCTTCAAAGTTTAGCCGGCAGCATGAAGAGACCATGTTGGTGCTAATGCACACTGGGCTCTTACAGTACATCTGTGCTGATCTATTGCTTGTTGTGGCAGTTTTCTCCCCCTCATGGGGCCGAATCGTCTCACACTGTGAAGGTAAATCAGCTGGCAGAGTGAAAAAACTGAAAAAGTTTAAGATGTTTTCACACCTGACAGTCTGGTAGACCACAGTTGCAACATTTGTTACATTTTCAGATGGTGCAGTTAGTTTTCTCATTGCACTGTGTCAAACAAAGCAAACCTTTTAAAAAAACTTGTTCCCCTCCTCACCTGTGGTGGCGCTCAACCAAGAACTACTGAAGGAAACGAAACAAAAACCTCAGAAGACGTTCTTCTTCACAAATGTAAAAAAAAAAAGAAAAAATCAAGTAGGATTTATTTTTTGTCTTTGGTAAAAAACAATGAGCCCTTCCTTCCACATTTGTTTTGGTTGTATTTACCCAGCATTCCCTGCACTGTAGTCCACTTCCTGCGTTTGGAGTGGTCTCTGGTCCTCTTAGCGTTCATACATGCATTCAAACCGCACCAGAGTTCACTTTAACCCTTCCAACCGAATTTGCACTACCGTAATTCCGCCACACTTTGCGCCATCTGAAAAATACTAGCGGTTTCTGTACCGGACGTTGCTCTTTCCAGCTGATATCAGGTTATTACGGTAATTTCACTCCCACCATAGCAGAGAGTGAAATTAAACTGAGGGGTGAGCTATTAAATTGCAAAAATAACTTGCTAAATATTGAAAGTTGAAGTTGTTATGGATAAATGGACAAATATATTTGCTCACAGGACATACAACTAAAATAAGCAAAAATATCCAGGCGGACATTTGAAATTTACATATTAAAGGGTTAATCAAACCGAGACCGAGGTTTTTAGATGGACCAGAGTTTGCTTTTTTGGTCCGCATCAGAATTCAATTACGCGTTCACACTTCCCCAAACGAACCGCACTTTCTACGCAAACAAACTAGAGTTCGGTTGACTGAACAGGGATGATCTGAATTCACTCTAAAAAAATACCCAAGCGTTTGGAGATAAATTATCATGTTTCATCTTATTAATCTAAGCATTTCTTGCTGAAAGTTTATATAATTATATGATTTCAAGCATCCAGAAAAACAGAGCGTTGAAATATGTGACAGGTGGGGCTGATGATGCAGCCCTTCTGCGCTACACTTTGGAATCACTCACTTCTTATCCCCGAGAAAAGAAGAGCACTTAATCAGTGGGTAGGAAGGTTTTAATCTATCACTCCCAATGATTTTCTTTCTGTCCGCTCAATGTAGATGGATCTCTTCCCCGCACTCCCCACCCCGAGAGTTAAAAATCAAGAGTTATAGACCCTTCAGTGCTTGTTGTCAAGGTCACTGCATGAGTGCTGCCATGGCCATCTGACTGCAACCAAAGGTGGGGGTTTAAACGCCCAATTGCGCCCAGTGGCACATTTACCTTGCGAGTGCTGCATCCGCATGTTTTCAGCATCCAGCAGCAGCAGCAAATCATAAACAGTATGATAAGTGGTCCAATTTATATTCTCCCCTAACTTAACACAGAACTGTTTGCAGGAGGTGGAGACGGCATGAATAATTTATTTTAAGAGAGGGCTTTTTTTTTTTTACTACAGAGAGGCATAATTATCTTGATATTCCCTGTGTAACCTGATTTGAAGAGGTCTTAGAGCTGAAGTTCTGTAGTCTTTAAAAATGCATCGAATATGCATGACCGACATGAAAAACTAGGACAATGACTGGGACCATATCTGTCTGCTAAAAAGAGGTAATAAAAGATTGGAGAATAAGAGTCTGTGTGCTAAAAATGGTTAATTCAAAGGACTGGAGCTTCATCACGCTGCGGTAGATCCTGAACACCGGCTGAATTAGAGCCTTCAGCCGGTGACAAAACGCAGGATTAAAATGAGAGTTTGGCAGAGAAGAGCTTTTAAATTTACAGCGACTTATGACAGAGCCATCGCTTCACTCCGGGGAAATGAGCTGCACTGGAAAATCAAAACTTAGAGAATGAGTATTTGTTGTTTTGGCTTAAAAAAACATCATATTCAGAGTTATTAGTTTATTGTTTAGGTTGTGTGATGTATTTCCAAGGTGATAAAGGTGATAAACATTTGCAGGCGACTTGTATGAAATTCTGCATAATGCGTAGAGAGAAGCTGGAGTTGCTGAGGCACGTAACGTTGCACAACATCCCGGTGAGTGGTCCGACTCCACGGATCTAATGTGGAAAGAGCAGGAGGTTCTTGCAACAGTAATTGGTGTAGACAAGAGTGCTGGTGTAAGGGGGGCTGACAGGTCCCTAAATGATTCATGGTGTCAGGCTGGATATCTCTGAACGCTGAACCTAAGACCTGCAGAACAGGCCAGGACACAAGAGCATCCATGCTGCTCACCTATGGTTTGGGTAAAAAAACTTAAAAATTCAAATATTTTATATGGTGTTCTGCATTTTGTTTAGAGCTGAAATGATTACCGTAATTTCCGGACTATAGAGCGCACCTGATCATAAGCCGCACCCAGTACATTTTAAAAGGAAAAACCATTATGTACACACATAAGCCGCACCTGTCTATAAGCCGCACGTGCCTACATACAGAAAGTACACAGAAAGAGTTTTCAAAGTTTTCATAATATACCTTAGCTTTTCTTTCTAAACAGTGACTGAGACGTGGCAGTAACACAGCAGCAATACGGTAGTAGCACAGCACTAACAGGGCTGGTAAAAAAAAAAACATACCGGTAAAAGTCACTGAGAGCCGTCTTCATCTTCCTCCTGTGCACTGAGACGTGTTAAGTTACATTAAACTTGTGTCTTCCTCGACACATATATTCCCCCTGTCTCACTCTTACTTTTTCTGCTTGAGCGCCCCTGGTGGCCGTTAGAAAAAATGCATAAATAAGCTGCATCATTGTATAAGCCGCAGGGCTGAAAGCGTGTGACAAAGGCCGCGGCTTATAATCTGGAAATTACGGTAATCGTGATTAATCGATTATTGAAATAATCATCAACTTATTTAGTAAGCAATTAATCATTGACTGACTCAGAAAAGTGTCATTTGGTGAAAGGACAACTCAGTTAAAGCAGTAATTAATTCAAAACTGTACAAAAAATTTCTACATTTGGCATTTAAAATAAGAAAAACAAAAGAAATTCTGTAAAAAAATAATTTAAAAAATTCCTGTTGAGCACATTTTGGTATTAATCGGTAAATCCTAAAAACTTTCAACAGATCAGCCCTAAAATGTATTGAGGTTAAGTCAAGCAAAAAAGGTTGATGCTAAAAGTATTTTTTAGTTGCAGATGCATCCTTTGCTACAATTAATCACCAAAGAAAATCTATGATTTTACATTTTAGGCAGCAAAATATAAATTTCTCATCTAAAACATAAAAATAACACTAATATTATAAATACGTTGTAAAAATAATGTTTTCCAGATGTTTTTCAAGCATTAACATAGTATAAACCTGTGTTTAAAGAACAATTTGTAGAATGTTAAATCGATTAATCACCATAATAAATCGATTACTAAAATAATTGTTAGTTGCTGCTGCAAAAAAAGCACCTTAAATGCAAATGTAAGGTGCTCTTTTCATTCTTAAATTTATTTACATTACTTGAATTTGTTAAATTGGCATTAAATGTTCCTATTTTAAAATATATAATTTTTCCACGATTGAACATGTTCCTGCTTCCAATGTTTTGGAAATACAATAATAATTTAATAACACATGATTCCATATCTATAGTAAACCAACCATGGTATATTTAAAAATGTATTTCTAATTTTAGCATAGAATGAGCTTAAGTGGTTAGATAAAATCTGCAGAATGTGACAATTTTTCATCTGATTAATCGTCAGAATTAATCGATTAATCGATTGCACCTGTAATTTTGTTTAATTTTCTCTCTCTTTTCTCCGTTTTCTCAGTGGCAGAGCCCATGGTGCCGTTGTTGAGGCCCTGGTGGATGGAAGTGGACGTTATAGTGCTTGGGACAGTGAGCTGTGCCTCAGTCATCTTCCTCCTTTCTGCCATCATCATCTGCTACAAGGCTATCAAAAGGTTAGAGGAAACTCTTCTTATCATGTAAAGCACCTTGAACCACCTTGCCGCTGAAATGTGCCATTCAAATAAACTTGATTGATTAATTGATTGATTGAACTCTTCCTGTAAATATTCAGAAATTGTTTTTGGTAACACTTTATTTGACGGGGTGTGAATAAGACTGACATGACAATCCATTTAATTTATGGTATCTGTTGTGTGTGGTTTTTATCTCTGTTTTATGTATTGTTTTTGTTTTATTTATTATGGATATTTAAAATGCAAATCAATAAATTAAAATGTATTGATTTGCATTATTACACCATTATCATCATATTAGTAGAACAATGTCAAAACAATAATATTATCGTTGATTGCCAGCAATTTTTTTTTTATCGTGACAGGCCTAAATCTAAAGGCAGATTTTTATTAAATGCTTTTTTGACCTTTGCCACTCTGCTAAAGGCACAGAAGTCACAAAGGTTACAAGAATCAATCGCTACAATCCTGTAAAAAACACCAACTTCCTTCTGTAGTCTCTCAGTTTCTAGTTTTTCTGTCATTTCTCAAAGTGTAGACTGAAACGATGCAGAGAGTCCAAACGCAGATCGGATCAATTAAATAAAATTAATCGTTAAACAAACTGTCCAGCGCAGGTTGGAAATCCCACATCAACAGAGGAGAGCAGATCTATTTAATACACAGATGATGAATAATAATTAGTATTTAAACAAGGACACACTGCAGGTATGATAATTAGAACAACTGGGCCCAGAATAAAGAAACAAAACAAAATCCAAGTTATATAATTAAGAAGAGGAGATCCACAGGCCTGTTCTTCAGCGTGATTAACCAAAGAGCAAACACAGCAAACAATATTGCTCGGAACAATTTCCATATGTGACTAATGCTTTGGAGCCGGCTTTGTGAATGTGAACAAAAGAGGCAAGAATTGGGATCCCAACACAAAGCATTCTGAGCTTCCTTCCCATTCGGCGAATTAAAAGATAAAAGTTGAGCTTAGCGCCTGCAGCAGCAACAGATTCAGACTTTGTTTTGAGCGACTATAGCTACGAGTTGTCACACAAATTCTCTGACCTCCAGATAAATGTACAACCAAAAGTTGTTTGCATCCTGATTTTTAGTGAAAAATATACACATTTCTTCTGTTTTTGCCTTTTTTTTGGTCACATTTATCCAATAAATTCATGTAATTAGACAAAGATAAGTAAGTACAAAAAGTAGTTTTCAAATAATTTAATTGATTTTCTATTATCTGTTCATCTCATGAATTTTAGTTTTGCTTTATTTTAGGATTTGTTCATCCCAGCTTTTTATATCCAGTTCATTCCTTTGAGATTTATTTTTATTCTTTATTTATAAATCTACTTTGAAAGCCTCCTTTCTATTGTTTGATTCTGTTCTCCTCAAACCTTTTGAATCTTGATCATTTCTCTTGTTGTGTTTGTTTACATTTCTATTTTCTTGTTTCTTGTGTTATTATTATCATCAAGTTTATTTGTGTTGCAATTCCAGCAACAAAGCCATTCAAAGAACTTTACATGATAAAATTATAACACAATAAACAAATAAAAAGCATCAGATTTCAGTGGCTACATAAAGAGAAATAATAAGTTGCAATCTGGAGTATAATTAATCTATTTTCTAGTTACAGGATAATAACTGGGAACTCTAAGCAAATGGGTTTTCAATTGGTGTTCTAGTTTGTTTTTTTTTTTTGCAGTTTTCTGGTAGTTTGTTCCAGATTTGTGGTGCATAGAAGCTGCTTCTCCATGTTTGTTTCTGGTTCTGCTGACTGGTCCAGAACCAGCAGACCTGAACGTTCTGGAAGGATGAGACAACAAAAGCATATCATTAATATATGCTTTTGTATTTAATATAAGCTGTGATTTATAAACTTCCAAGTTTGATTAATCTTTTAAGCAGACCTGTGATGAAACTGTCACAGTCATCAATAAACACACAGATGAGTTTCTCGCTGAGATATTAGTCCTTTAATTGTGGAGATGTTCTTCAGGTGATAGAAGGCTGACTTTGTAACCGTCTTTACGTGGCTCTGAAGGTTCAGGACTGCTAGTTTCCAGCTGTAATAACTGAATATCTAGATTGTTCCTCTTTAGGTCCAAAGAACATTTTGTTTCTGTTCAGCTGGAGAAAGTTTTGGCACATTAACACATGGATTTGTTCTAAGCATCTACTAAATGGTTTAGAGTCAGTTGGTGACATTATAATATAGAGTTGTGTATCATCTGCATAGTTATGGTAGCTACTCTTATAACTTGTTATAACCTGAACTAGCTGGAACATATTAAATGGGAGGGGCCCAGGATTAAACCTTGGTGTACCCCACACGTGGCTTCTGATGAAGTTACTCTTATTTCCTGTCAGTCCACAGATCTTAAAACTCTTTGGGGTCATTAAGATGATTTTTTATTTTTTTTTTGCAAAGGCTAGCTTAACCATAGATGTCACTTTTCTCTCTTTCTTACTGTTGAAACATGAACTTAACTAAAGCATTGTACTTTCCATGTTGTTTTGGGGTTTTTTAGCCCTCCTGTATGAGTCACTGATGGGCTTTTGGAGTAATTTTCACTGGCAGGCCACTTCTAGGAAGGTTTCATGTTTCTCTATCTGTAGATGATGGCTCTCTCTGGGGTTCGCTGGAATTCCAAAGCTTTAGAAATGGCGGATAGATGTCAGTCTGTATCTTAACTGTTAAGGTGTTTTCACAGCTGATAGTCCAGTAGACTCAGTTGGATTGGGAATCAAAGTTGCTACATTTGTTACATTTTCAGCTGCTGAGGTTTAATTTCACACTGCTCTGTGTCAAACAAACCAAACAATTTGAAAAACCTGTTTCCCTCCTCACCTGTGGTGGCGCTGCAACAAGAACTACAGGAAGAAATTACACATTTTCACAAAACCTCAAAAGAAGACATGAACGCAACTTTCTTCTTCATGGATTGTCAACAAAAATGGAGTGGCGTAAAATTTTAGCGGTTGTAGGATTTCTCTTCGAAAAAAAAAAAGCTTTCTCTCTTGATAAATAAAATCATAATTTTAAACCTACTTTTCGTATTTACTCAGGTTTATCCAATACTAAAGTAGATTAATTGATGTGAAACAGAAGAAAACTGACTAAGCAAAAACTGTAAATGCGCTCATCTCAAAACAAACATCTAACACACATACATGCATAATTTGGCAGATTTACACTCTCAATAAAACATGGAGCAAACATGGATCTGACACTTCATGCGAGAAAGGCTCTGAGCCTTTAAATTAGGACCCATTCTGTAATTTATTTATGCAGTTTTAAAGATATTTACTTTCATTCCTCTGTATATTTATGGACGTGTATTAAGTGTGCTTTCCTCAGCAGAAACCTATTCCACCTCCTCTTTATTTAAAACAACAAATGGGCAAAGTCAGGGCGTGGAAGTAATGGGTGGTTGGCTCAGGAATTCATTAAGGCAATTCTCCATCCTCCCGTAGCCAACAGGCACCATTTTTAATGCAGCAGTGGTGAGAACGTGCCGTCGCAATACGAGCTGGGGCTCCAAACCCAAGCCATTATTTATGGATTAATTTGCGCAGTCATTCAGTGGCAGACCACATCTTTTATACATGCAAGAAGCAGGTTGTGTCCTTAAGCTGCGAGGCTCCAGACTGCAGGCTTCATCATGCTCCGCTCCAGACTGCGTCATTACGCATTCATCAGTCACCAGCCGCAAGGTGAGCTGGTCGGGTTAAAGTGTGACGACATGAGCGCTCTGATCGCCCAGGGGAAAGGACAGATGTGATGTGTTTACTGAGCAGGGGCGTGTCTAAATTTCTCTCTGTGGGGGGCCACAGACTGTAGAAGGGTGGTACAATAAAATTATAATTTCATCTAAATTTACTGCAGTTTTAGATTGCAATGAACATTTATTTACCCAAACAAAACACGAGTCTATTTAGGATGAGAAAACTAAGGAGTAGATTTGTTTGTTACAGTATTGGAGACTGAAACGGAAAAATGAAGTAGTCTTTATTATTATTTGCCATGTTCATCTTTGATTGGCTGCCAGTCAAATTTCAAAAAGTCGCTTTGAAATGACAAGAAAAATATGAAAGGCACACAACTGCAAAAAACCTAAACTGCAGCGATTAAATAAAATCTGATGCGATTAGTAAATGGTATAAAAATACTACATATTTTCTTATCAAAAGAGGGGATTGAGGTGGAAAATTTTATTTTATAAATTTTACATCACATTAAAAAAGTCATATATTTCCTAATAAATTTTCCAACACAGAACTCAGCCAACTAAAATCAGAAGAGGAAGCATTTATGCTAAACACATCTGATAATTATTGAGTGATAAATAAAAGTGAGTGTGAAAAATATGTAAAGATAATTCAATGTTTCTTTACATATTTTGTAGAATTGACTGGAAAGGTTTGGGAACCTCGAGGTTAATTTTTCTTGCCTGTTTAGCTTAGCTTAACTGTACAAAACTCTATTTTAAGCACCATTATGCTGACTCTAAATTATTGAGCCATCATAGATTGCAAATTGCAAACAACTGTTCAATTACCCCCTTTTTTCTATTGTGAGGAGTAAGATTAATTTTATTAATTGTGATTAACAGTGGCGCAGTTGGTAGCACTGTTGCTTTGCAGCAAGAAGGTTCTGGGTTCGATTCCCGGCCCGGGGTCTTTCTGCATGGAGTTTGCATGTTCTCCCTGTGCATG